>JAJPUD010006985.1:0-54380 GCA_023553655.1 Myrmecobius fasciatus
AGAGAGAGAGAGAGAGAGAGAGAGAGAGAGAGAGAGAGAGAGAGAAGTTGGGACTATATTTTGTTGCAAAGAATTTTATTTTTATGTGCCATTTTCTGCATACATATAAATATAAGCATATATATCTATATTTAAGACAGAGCTTCTCAATCTATGTTCCACAGACCTCCAAAGGGTCCCTACAAAGACATAAAGGGACCCATGAATTGGGACAGGATTTTTTTTAAAAAATCTATGATTTCACTAACCTTCAGTTTCGTTTGAATACTATGTATTTTATTTTATGCATATAAAACAGGCTTTGCCAGGCTGCCAAAGTGTTTCTTGGCACAAATAAAGTTAAGAACCCTTGTAAAAGCAGTGACTAAAATAAGCTGTAACTGTGTGGCCCAGGACAGTCACTTGAATTCTTTTATTCTCATTTTCAATTTCTATAAAATGAAGTAAATTCAATAGTACTTGCCAGACCATATTGTTTTAAGGATTAAATCAAATGAGATAATGTTTTTAAATACTTTGCATACCTTAGAGAACTGTATGAATATCATATTTTTTAAAAAAGTATAATTATCACTATCTACTACTACTACAACTACTACTACTGTTGATGCTACTACTACTACTATACATCTGATATACTATATCATTCTCCAGCTCGAAAATTTTGCCTATAGAACAAAATACAAACTAAAGCCAAACATTTAAGGTTTTTTTACAATATGGCTCCAACTAACCTTTCCCATTTTATTTCATTTTATAACCTTTCCTGAATTCTGTATTGGAACCAAACTATAGTCCCACATGTTCCTCAAATTCAGCATTTCATCTTTCACCTCTCTGCTTTTCCATAAGCTACCTCATTTCTTCAAGAGACTATCTTTTTATAAAAGTTTACTTCTAATAACCTTAATATTTCTTCAAGATCAGTTCAGTTTTCAACTAGTCAGGAAGTCCTCCCTGATCTCCTCAGTTACATGTTGTCTTCTAAAATTATAATCATGTTCTTTGTTACTGAGTTCTCTCAGTCATATCTGACTCTTGATGACCCTATTTGGGGTTTTCTTGGCAAAGATACTGAAGTGGTTTGCCATTTCTTTATCCAGCTCATTTTACAGATGAGGCAACTGAGACAAACAGGATGAGGTGATTTGCCCAGGGTCATATAACTAGGAAGTCAATGACATATATGAATTCATAAAGATGAGTTTTCCTGATTCCAAGTCCAGTGCTCTATCCATTGAGTCATCTCCCTACCCAAAATTATAATCATACCATGGTAGTTATAGATGAGAAAATTGAGGTCTAGAGAAACTAAATGATTTGTCCAATATCTTGCCAATATTTGCCTTTATGAGCCTAGCATAGTGGCTGGCACATTTTTAGGAGCTAAATAAATGTTTATTGAATGGGTCATAAGCTTTGAATTTTTCTTCAAATCCATATTATATCTACAACATAGGACCTTCTATATTCACTTATCTATGTAGTCATTCTCCAACCCCATAGCCAGGATGGAGGCTTCTTAAGAGCAAGGATTTCAGCCAGTGCCTTGTACATAATAAAGTTTTATAAATATTTTTTGAATTGAAGACAGTTTTGAGTAAAAAATAAAAAGATGAAAGCATCCCTGAAAATCACTATCAATCCTTCCCATTCTTAATACCCTCCCAGGGAAAAACTCTGGATAATGGAAGAATTTGGGAGAAGTGTTTCCTTTCTAGTCCCTTATTTAATTTATTTATTGGAGTCTTAAGGTTTTTAGGAACCAAGTGAAAAGTAACAGCAAAGAGTGCCAAATATATTGAGTCCAAGGTGCTTTAAGAAAGACATATTTCTCTCTTTGGTCCCTGGGCCAGATATTCATTTCTCTTAGTACCTCATATATTTTCCTCTATGTGGGAGCTCCCAGTGACTTCAAAGAGAGGTCAGTGCAGGAAAAGGATTTGCAGAGTGTGGAAAGAAACAGGAATCTGGCTCCATTCACTCTGAAAAGTCTGTCCACATGATTAAGGATTAGCAAGTATGAAGTGGTGAGAAGTTAAGATGACAATAAACAAATAATTAAAGGAATGGAAAATAGAGGAAGTGAGATTCTGGAAAGAAAAGCTCTGTAAACAAATTTATACTTTCATAATTATTTTCAAAGACAGGTAGAATTTCTGAAACACTAAAACAAACTTAGAAGATACAAAAAAAGCTCTAAAACCACAGCACTGAAAGATCCATAGATCCATTGATGGAAGAAAATACTGCAGAAATCATACACATATTTAAATAAATAGTTTATTTCTCAGAAATGATTCACAATTGTTTAGAAGGTAAAATTGGGCTGTTCTATATAAACCTAATACTCCCTTCAAATAATATCATACATTTAGAACTGGCAAAGCTTTTAAATGCCATCTAGTCTTGTTGCTATTGTTGTTCAGTTGTGTTTAACTCTTCATGACTCCATTAAGAGTTTTCTTGATAAAGACTTTAGGGCAGTCTGGCAGTTCCTTCTCCATCTCATTTTACAGATGAGGAAACTGAGGCAAAAAGATTTAAATTATTTGCCAGGGCCACAGAGTTAACAAGTGTCTAAAGATAGATTTGAAATCAAGTCTTCCTGATTTCAACCTACCCCCATGCCCACTTTTACCCTTCACCCTCCAGAATACCCCTACTCTATGGACTATGACACCTAGCCTCCTGCACTTATTTTAACTCCATCCTTTTATAAATTGAAGAAATTAAGACCAAGAGAAGTTAGGTTACTTCTCTAGGGTCACATAGGTAATAAATGGCAAAGTCCTAATCGGAACCTAGATTCTCAAACTCAAACTCTGTGTAGCATACTTTCTTCTTTGAGTTTATAATTGTGGGAAACTTCCTCTTAAGTAAAAGTATGTCTAGTACCTCCCACTCTCCACTGATTGGTTGTCTGGCAAACCTCTTCTAAATGTTCACCTGATGCCCAGTATCATAGACCATTACAACTGAAAGTGACCTTAGAGATCATGTCTTCCAAACTCCTTATTTAACAGATAGGGAAATTGAGAACTAGAGATAAAGTCACTTGCTTATAATCACTTAAGTATTATGATGGAAATTGGTGGTTTAAAGTCCTATGTTTTTTCTACCACAATGCACAATTATTACTAGGTTTATAAGTTGAAAATTCTCCTTCTGTGTTTTTTTTTTTTAGCAGCTAGCTGACATTTATATTATACTTTGTAGTTCACTAAGCTATTTTCTTGCAACAATCCTTCAAAAGGATTTTATAGATGTGAAAACTGAAACTAAGAGATTAAACAACTTTTATTTGATTACCCACCTAGAAAGATGCAAAGAAAGGTATGGAACTTATGTTTTTTGACTCCAAGTTTAGGGTCCTTTACACTATACCAAGATGCCTCTAATACATAAGTATAGCTTTACTTTCATATATTATAAAACTAAAGAATACAAAAAAAAAATTGAAGAGCTCATGCTGTTAGATGACAAGAAAAAGAAACATCCTTTTTCGTACATTTCAAAATGGTCTATCAATTTACATTTATTATACTGTACATAGTTCCAAAGCAAGGTTATACATCAAAAACTATCAAACTAAACCTACCTCCCAAGCAAAGTAGTATCAACTCTCAGACATCCACTTCGTGAATTATCCATGGCAAATTTGTAATTCCCTTTTGGACTCCCCCTACTAGCCAACACACTTCTGAGAATGCAAAATCATTTCAAAATTAGCCAAAGTGAAGTGTAATTAGGTAGGTAAATCCACTGCAAAAATTATATATTGTAATTCATTCCAAAAACAAATACAAGTATTCGTTCAATCATTTGCTGTGTGGACTTACATACAATTCAAAGGAAAGTGTAGTTACAATACTATGCTATTTTCTTTAGAAATTACAACTTCCCAAATATTAGCCATTATTTGAACCATATTTTAAAACTTCCTACAGATATTCCTGACCTATAAAAAACCACCATAATAAAATTATCAGTCATCATAATTAATCTACTAAATACAGTATATTTGAACATATCTAGAAGAAGAGAGTCTACTTTTTTCTTTTTTGCAGAAATCTCATCAAAAAACATTCTAGTTGACCATTCTCAACCCAATGGCCTCCCTCTATAAAGGACAAATCACAAAATAGATACAACAAAGAGAAGCCAATTCTCAAAGGTTGATGATTTTCTTTCCTATTTAACTCATTTTTAGTATTGTCAACCCCTGAATTTCATCAGAAACTGGATAGTGAATCTGATTATTCATACTTAATTTAGTTCAAAAGATATGGCCAATTCTTTGTGTTGGATTTGGAAAAGGCTTCATCTACCATCTGGTCATTCATTCCAAGCTTTGTATTCCCCCATGCCCTAGATGTTCACTGCTTTCTCACTTCAATATTCTAAGCACTACAATGATAATACAACTAAATACAGATGTTTCCTCTTGTCCTGATAAGGACTATAAATTCCTAGGAGCAGCAAATGAAATATTCTCTAAACTACCCAGACAATAGTCATTCCCAAATGACTCCTTTAGAACTCTGAAGTTTGGGGTTGAAAGTGAGAAAAATGAGTGAAGTTGCTCTTGAGTTTAATCAAAGCCATACCCATACCGTTTTATGCCTTCCATGTAATGGCAGCTACCCAAGGACAGATACCCAAGGAGGGAGGGAAGGAGGGAGGGAGGAAGGGAGAGTGAGAGTGAGGGAGATGTGGAGAGAGGGAGAGAGGAAAAGAAGAGAGAGAACAAGATTATATTTTTATAGCATGCACAAATTTGGTGTTTAGTCTATATGTATATATTTTTTTCAAATAAAAACCTGTATAGATAACAATTACAGCCTGAATTTTGGATTATAAAATGGATGCCTTGATTGTTTTTGGAAAGGTATCTTAAGTAGAAAAAGGATAAATCCCCACAATCCTGTCCCATTACTCAGTTACTCTCCAATTCAAACCCTCTCCCCAGCTTTAAACTTCCCCCAACAGGCAAAGTTCCAAACCAATGTTAGCACTTTATTTCTATCCCACAACCCATACCCATTAAGCTAGTGAGGAAGGGAGGAGTATTGATGAGATGTTAATTATCCTGTAAAAGGTTTTTCAATAGAAAAGAGATGTCAAAAAGAAAATGTAGGAAGAAATTGTTAAGGCATTTAAACTTAGAGGAGAGAAGATGGGGAAGGTATAGTGTTTTTTTTTTTTTTTTTTTTTTAATGTGCAAGAAAAAAAAAAAAAAACTAACCTGCAAAGGAAATGGTGATGGGAAGAAGAAGAAGATGTTGAAGAACCTGATGCAGCACCAGTATTGGCAGAAGTTGGGTCACCCACATGGTGCTGGTCTTGCTGGCAGATCACACAGAAGGAGATGCCTGCTTGAAAGGATCCTGTGTAGAGGCAGTTACTAAAGGAGCCAGCCTGCACGGAGCTGCTTTTTATTACGATGAGCTAAGTTTGTTGTGTGATTAACTGGAAAGATCTAGGTCTGAACTCCCTCTTACGGTAAGAAACTGTTTAACAACAGCTCTTAACTCTTGTCCAACCTCCCCCCCCCCCTTCCCCCTACGTCCCCTCTAAACAACACCAAACAGACTCCAGCCCCTTTCCCTAGTTTAGGAAGGAAACTTACAAAGAAAAGGTCACCTGGCTTGGAGCCAGCTTCAATTTGGAAGCGTAAGCACCAGATTCCTGTGACTGGAATCAGACAGAATAGGGAAGAGGAGGAGGAAGATGCAGCCCCGCCAGTTAAAACTAGGCAAGGCAACAAGGACAAATCCTCTCTATTTAAAAGCAGCCAGATACAAGTGTTCAAATGTCTATTTGGGAAAAAAGAGGAAGGGGAAGCAGAAATATCTGAAACCAGAGAGTTGTCCTTCAGTAAAATGTGCCCCAAGCTACAGATCCTGGGTGATTTCACTGCTAGAACCACCTGGGGCTTCCAGGTAAAGATAATCATTCCCTGGGGTTTGGGAAAATAGGGAAGGAGGGAAATCAGCCTAGCCTAGGGGCCGACCTTGCAAAAGGTGGAGCCAGATAAGGTAGAAAGAGGAATAAATAGGAAAGAGTTGTACTCCTGGGGAAAATAGCCATGTTCTCAGGTAGGAAGGATTCCTGGTAACGTTGGGCCAGAACACACACATGCACACATCTCCAAGTGTTTGACAGACTTTGTATCAGAAACTTGCCCGTGTGGGGAATTGGGATAAAATTAGGTGACATTTCCAAGAATCTCTACAAGACTGGAACAGAAAGAAGGTCTATTCCAACGCCATCTTTTCCCCACCTCATTCCGCAAGTCAAGGTAAATAGAGTACAATATGACAGGAAATATTTCCTGTAATCTAGTTTTCTTTTTAAAGAGATGGGGAGGGGGAGAACCCACATATTCTAAGCTTTCCAGTAGGTGGTAGACTTCAGCTTTCTGGTCTGAAGGACCTGGGTGCAAATTCCCAATGCCCAGTTACAACTTTGTGTTCCGGCTCCCTTGCATTTGGGAATTGGTAGGTTTGGGAGATTTTTTCAGCCAATAGGCAGTCAAACTTTTTTATTAAGCTCCCAGGACACTTAGAAAGCGTAATACATAAAGCATAAAGTGTAATGAAAAGGATTCACATGTTAAATCCCTTCCCACATACTCTCTGGATAGTCCCCCGGGTTTTTCTTTGCTGCTGTTAACTCAGGGATTTGGTTTCTTATACCCTAGTTTGGGGAAAAACTGAGGATTTGGAAGGGAGTCCCGGCCCCTGAGGCACCTTTAAGGTGCCGAGGAAATTAGAACAATTATCCTCCCAACAGCTTGACTAACCTGTTTACCTGGCAGACCTCTAGGAAATGGTTAGGAAAACAAGAGGTAGAAAGGGGAAAATATAACCAGGGAAGTAGAGTTAAAAAATAATATTATGGAGCAACCTTTTTTTGACTCAGAATTGGGGAACAAAATGAGTCACCAAACCCCAAACCCATCCCCATGCACCAAAAGAATTGGTTCCCTACCTACAACCAGGGATCTCTTCTTCCCTTTGACTCTCCCTTTTCTCCCTTCTCTTCTCCCTCCCCACTACCTACCCAACTCAATCATTTTGTCTTACTTCTTCTCTGGTTCTGGGCTACTTGGGAAATTTAGGAATCGGAATATTTGCATTTAAGTGGGTTGGGAGAATGCTAATATAACCATGATTGAATAATGATTATTACTGTTCTCACTAAGAAAGAAAAAAGAAAGAAAGAAAGAAAAGAAAAATAACCTTTAATAGGTATTTCATAGGATCATACGTATTGAGTTATCTGGCCTCAGTGTTTGCAGTAGCCAAGAACCTTCACTTTCCTTTCAACAAATCATCTCAAAATTCTAACATCCCATGCTGTGTCCACCATTGCAACTTTGTTTGGGACTTTCCAAACCATCTGTGTTCTGACAGAAGAGTTCATTGAATTAGCTAAGGGATATTTTTTCCCCTAGGGAAAGAATTAGAATAAAGTGTTCAAGCATCTTCTTTGAAAAGTGGAGGTTACTGTATCTCCGATCTTGTTTATGTGTTCATGTGCCTCTGACAGGGGAGGGCAAAGTTAGAACATTAAAACAAGTTTCATTACAGTGGCAGCCTTGACTAATGCTGAATTGCATTCAAAAAGCATTTATTAATTAATTATCGGATGTCAGGCTATACTAGGCATTGGGTGTACTAAAGGAAAAATAACCCCTGCCCTCAATGAGTTCAAATTCTAATGAAACAACATATAACAAGCTACTTATAAACAGGAAGTCTTCTCATAGGGAAAAGCAGAAGGTGGTGAGATGAGGCTGGAAAAGGCCTCCTGGAGAAAGTGGAATTGCAACTGAGATGTCAAGAAAGAGAAATCAAGAGCCAGGAGTTGAGGAAAAGATTTCCAGAATTGTAAGGGCAGCTAGTACCTTAAAAAGTAAGTGAGGTAGAGTGTGAGAAACAACAAATAAATCAGAGTAAGTGTGTGGAGATAAATGAAAATAAGAAAGTGCATACTGTGAAGTGGTTTAAAAGGCAAAGGACTTTATTTCTGATCCAATAGGAAATAAGGAACCACTGGAATTTATGAGGGGTGGCAGGGTTGGTTGGCATGTCTAAATCTATAATTTAGGAAAATCACAGAGTGGGGAGAAGCAGGAGCAGGGAATATTTAGTGAATCACAAAGTTTCACAGGTTTTGATTATCAGAGCTTGTAAGAACAATAACAACCAAAAATAGCAAACATTGAAAGACTTTTATTCTGTATTCTCTCTGCCCCCTCCCACCTATAGCAAGATTTTTTAAATTGGGTTTTTTAGATTAGACACTTTCATTCTGTCTGTTTTTTTTTCTACTTACCTCACGTTTCTTTGGGGTTGAAGGTTGAAATGAAAATATGCATATGAAGAAACTTTGAGAACTATTCAGTCATATAAAGAGTATCCTAAAAGTCTTAGACTATTTATACAAATGTAAAACAGCATTATCATAATCCATAACAAAACATTTTTGTGCCTTTCTAAACCAAACTCCAAAATCCTCTTCATCCTCTTCCTTACTTTTGTCTTTGTTGAAAGTAAAAGTTAAAAAGTAACATTTGTGCCTGTAGTCAAGCACTGTGTTTGACTAACTCAGCAGCCAGTACTGATTTCATTTACAAGATTTTTAAGCAATATACAACATATTAAAAATACGATAGTAATTTACCTGCCTTGGAAAGTAGGTAAAATTTTGCCTTAAGCAAAGAGACTGATAAGGTGGTTTCCAGAGGTCCCTTTCAAAACTAGTTTCGTATATGGGAAGTTCAGTGAAAAAGCCTTCAAATATATATGGTTTAAAATGCTAAACTCAGTGAAAATATAGATGTATGTATAATATACATACACATATATGTGCATATGTGTATATATACATATGTGTATGTACACATATATGCATAGGTAAATATCTTGAACATAAAAGACAAGCTGCTGTAGTAGGAAAGAATAACTGGGCCAACTATCAAGAAATCTGGGTTCAGCTAATCGGTCAGTCAAGATGTCTATTTTTCCCATTTTCAATTTGTAAAATGTGGAACTTGGATTTTTACAAAGTTCTTTGGTCCCTTCCATATTCTATCTATTTTGAGAAACAAATACGTTTTGTTTTTTCCTGATTCTATAGTCTTCTCAGCTATAACTTTCAAGAAACCTACCAGACACAATGGCATTATTCATCTCTTTTCTACACAGTCACATCCTCCTACTTAGCTTTTCTCTAATCTCCATTCCTCTGAAGGCAACAATACAGAGTTAATATATACCTCCAGAAAAGCTAATCCTTAAATTTTCAGCGTGAATATTTGCAATTGGGAAAGTGACAAATGCTACCAAACAAGGTTTTGTGTATTGCTTTGTTGAATGTCTGAAGTAAAGAAAATTAGGAGAGAATGTCAATTAAGCAGATTAAATTTTTAAAAAATTGTTGTGCATGTTTTAGGGCTGGTTGTTAAACATATAGCAGCATATCCCGAACTATCCTATCTTGAAACTACAATCCTTAATTATTCTATATTAAGTGCCTTTAAAATATAAAGCATATGGCTACTGCATACTTTTTGATTGTACAAATTTCTCTAGAATAGTGGGAACTGCTTTCAATTCCAATTAAATTAATTTGCAGACTTCCTTCCACTGGTTCCATCATATTCCAGTGAGTTGCCAAAGTGGTGAATACAAAAGGAAAAAAGGAGAGGGACAACAATTACATGTTTTTCAGGCCCTTTCAAAAACATTGTGTTATTTCTTTGGCTCCATATACGCGAATATATAAGAAAGGTGATATTGTAGATATCAAGGCGATGGGCACAGTTCAGCAAGGAATGCCCCATGAATATTACCATGGCAAAACTGAAAAGAGTCTATAATGTTACTTAACATGCTGTAGGCATTGTTGTAAACAAACAAGTTGAGGCCAAGATTCTAGCCAAGAGAATCAATGTGCATGTAGAGCATATTAATTATTCTAAGAACAGAGATAGCTTCCTGAAGTGAGTAAAGGAAAATAAGAAGGAAGCCAAAGAAAAAGGCACTTGGGTTCAACTAAAATGTCAGCCTGCTCCACCCTAAGAAGCATACTTTGTGAGAACCAGTGGCAAGCAGCCTGAGCTATTGGAACCAATCACCTACAAATTCATGGCATAAATTTTATTTAATTTTTTTAATTAAAAAAACTTATTGAATTGTGGGAAAAAATTAATTTGCCAAATGTTTTCTAAAGATATGTTAGATGCCATGTACCACTCCAAATTCTGGAGATAAATGACAAAAATTCTAACAATCCCAGCCCTCAATTATTTTACATTCTACTGGAAGGAAATAGAATTTATATAGATGAATAAGTACAAAATCTATTCAAAGTAATTTCATGGGGAGGGGGATACTAACAGTCGGTGAGACAAGAACAGATACACACACACACACACACACATATATATTATATACACTCTCACACACAAACACTATCTATATATATATATATATTATAGGAGATGGCATTTGAGTTTGGCCTTGAAGGTAAATTAAGTATTCATGAGGTGGGAAAGCCTTCCAAGCATACATGTGTGATAGCCTTTGCAAAGGAGATAAAAAGCTGAGCTTGGGAAACAGAAACAACAATTTGAGTGGGATATAGTTTGTGAGAAGAGAAATGGGAAATCATTCTCAAAAGAGCACTTTAAATATTAAGCTGAAGAGTCTGTAATTTTATCCCACAGAGATTTGAAAACCACCTAGATTACTGAGCAGAGGAGTGACAACGATAGATTTGTACTTTAGCTTTTTAGAGGCCAAAAAAGATAGAGTATAATAATTAATATTGTTGTTCAAGTCTTTGAGACCCCATTTAGGGTTTTCTTTGATAAAGTTACTGGAATGTTTTGCCATTTCCTTCTCCAGCTCATTTTCAAATGGGAAACTAAGGTGAAGTTAAGTGATGAAATTTCCCAGGATCACACAACTAGGAAGTGTCTGAGGCCAGATTTGAACCCAGAAAGATGAATCTTCCTGACTTCAAGCCTGACACCCTATCCATTATGCTACCTGGAAGACCACTGTTAATTCAAATTTTGAGATCATTTGTTGTAATGAAATTGAAGTAATATGGCTATTGGAGGATATGGAAGAATTACCAGTTTTAGGATTTATCCATTTTCTTGCTGTACATAGGTCAGATTGAAAAGTGGAAAGATTATAGACTTCAAGACCAATTAGGAGACTGTTAAAATAGTCCAAATTAAAAAAGAAGTGATGAAGGCCTGAATTTCTAGGGTATTTGCTTTTGCCTGGAGAAAATGGGATGCCTATGAGATGTTTTGTTGAAATAGATTGACAAGCTTTGGCAACTGATTGAATATAGAAATGATGTAAAGGAAAAATTGAGAATGAAGCCTTTGCTATGAACCTGGATGACTAGAAGAATGATAGAGGATAGTAGAATAAGTTAAAAAGAGGGCTTGATTTTTTTGGAGAAAGATCATGAATTCCACTTTGGATGTTGAGTTTGGGATGCCTATTTGATGTCCAGTTGGAGATAACCAATAGGAAGTTGACATTGCAGGCTCAGAGGATGAGAGAGATAAAACATGAATATTTGACATCAAAACTTATATGTAAAGTGAGGTTGTTTTCTACCATCTATCTGGGGATATTCAACAGAATTCCTTAAGAAAGTGCATCAAAGACCTGAAGATAAAAAGTCTGGAGGTGGGAAAGGATAAGAAGTGATTGAAAAAGGACATCTGGCCTTTTCCTCATGTTCTTTTCAGAGGTCATTGATTCAAAAGTATTCATAAAATTAAGCAGATGACCAGCTAATGTTAAAGTTAAACAAATTAATCCATTTATTAATGATACTAACTTCAATACTTCAAAGATCACTAACTTTTATTATGATTTCCTCCCTCCATAGTAGTTCTTAAATGCATTAATTAAATGCTTCATGAGTTTAAAAAATAAAGTCTCCTGTCCTCTAATCTAATGAGAACTTTATGCATTTAGATAGACTTGACATCAGACAATGGACATATGACACAGTCCATCATTAAGACTATATTCTAATCTCCCTCTTGGTAGGACCCATGGAACTTTTACTCCATTGACAAGTCTGTGAAAAACCAGAATCGCCTATCATTCAATAGATAAGCCATTAGAGTTGTACTTTAGTGGAGAAACCTTAACACTTAAGACAGATGTTATCTGTTATCAGTCCACTTAAACAGATGAACAGAATCAGGGAATATAAATGCACCATAAGCAGGCATGGTTGGCATGTCTATTTAGAAAGTAACTCATGAGAGGCAGTACTGTGGATCGACAGAGCTATTCTAAATGAAGGCTCCATTAGTTTAATGACATCCTTTCTTCTATTATGGACTAAGGAAGCAGTACAACAGTAAGGAAACTACTATTAATTGTCTAATAAATCAATTTTTAAAATCTGCAAATTGATAAAATTATAATTTGGAAACACCCCATTTTCTTCACTGAAAAATGAGACTAATCCTTGATAAATTTCATAAATGATGGCATTTTGCATATATTATATTAGAATAACTATGATAGAAAATTACTCATGATAAGGGGAAACATCTAGCACAATCCCCAATTAAAGTGATCAGGAGAACAGTATTGTATTTATGTACAGGTATTACTAAAGGATAAATGTCCATTTGGGGAATTTAATAACTAAATCAGCTAAAGAATTCTTTGAAGTTTGTCAAATATTCATTTATCTATAACAGTAGCCTGCAAAGTGTGGGCAAGCAAAATCTGAGCACCTGTAGTCTGAACTAAAAGAGAAAAGACTGATGCCAAAAGGTGTTCTTTCAACTAATTGGGTAGGAAGATAGATCAAATTCAGAGTGAGCTAGAATCAGTTTATACCAGCTTGAGAGAGAACAGATTGTAAAATTTTCAATGGGATCATTTATACTTAGGAAATCAGTAAATATTAAAAATCAGAGCTTAATTTACTGTTTTCTTGATTGTCTAACTTAAGAAAATAATGGAGAAAATGTTAACAGTGCAGATTAAATTTAAAAGTATACTCTAGGTACTTTTTTGAGGGCTGATGGTTAAACATTTACCAGCATATCACTTTATCCCAACTATCATAAAATACTAATATTGGAATTTTATTTTAATACAATCATACTCACTCTGGATTTCCAACAATTCCCCCAATCCATTCTCCTATTACTGTATATATTTCAAACATAAGGACTATTTGTGCCCAATGTCTGATACAGTCTTCCAAACTTATATTGCTCTGACACACCAAATCTTGACTATAACATAGTGATGTCATTTTAGTCTCTTCAAGTCTTCTTCAAGAACCAAGGACAATAGCTAACCAACATGTTTCCAACTTCTCCTACTTTGGTGATTTAGAGAGCTCTTCAGGTCAGTTATAATCTACATACTACTAAAGACAACTAAAGCAATAGCTGCACATGTGCCATTAGGAGGAAAAAAATTCTCTCCCTGACACCTCTAAGAAAATAATTCTAGCCTCTGGAACAAAAAACAGTGAGAGGGACCTTGTTCCTTATTTTTCAATTTGGATGGGATAGTGATTTGCTCAGGATGAAAAGGCACAGATGGATTGTAATATATATGGATTGCATACAACACATCAGATTATATCACAATTTCCTCCAAAACACACTGCTCTTTTGAATGTTTCTCTTTGTTGAGAGCACTACCATTTTCCAGTCACATAGACTATTATCTTTGATATTATTTTCCATGCATCCTCAGTGTCACTTTAAAGTCTGACCTCTTCTCTTACCTCAGTGATTCAATCTGTTGACAAATGACACTTTTCTAATGTCACAATATCTTTCACATATACGCCATTCATTTGACTCACATGATCATTGCCTTAATTCAAGCCCTTTTCATTGCTCATCTAGATTAGTGTACTGGCCTTGTAATTGTTCTATATTAACTCCTTGTCTTAACCAATTCGTTTTCTATATAGCTGCCAGACTGATTTTTTTCTAAAGAACAAATCTGGCTGTGCTATTCCCCTGCACAATAAATTCCATGGATTCCCTAATGACTCTAATATCAAATATTGTTTCCTTCAGTAATTTATCTTTTTATTTTTTTCTAAATGCCTATGTACATAGAAATGTACTAGCAGTATTCCATATATAGATGTATAGATAAATATATAATATGTAATAATATATTATTTTTGTATTATATATTACAATAATATATATCTAGGTATCTTGCATAAAATTCAATATTCACATACTGTCTCATCCATTAAAATTGTCTGTATCTTGGCAGCAAGGGTTTTTTTATTTTTACATTTCTTTGTATTCTAAACACTTAGTATATAGTAAACTGTTTAGTAATAATTGTTTAGTATTAAACTGATTATATATAATATGTAGTCTAATATATTTTTCTAATAAGTATATACATATCATAATTATATGGACAAAACATTTTCATTGATAGGAAATATCAAAAAAAGTTGGAGGACAATTGATCTATGAGTTCTTAAAGTCATAACAAATTTTAAATAGATGATTTAGAATTTGGAAACCAAATCAGATCTATTATTAGGCCTGTTGTATCATTTGTGCAAAACAACCATCATGGAGATAGCCAAATTAAATTACTTAGTCTAGCATTTATATCTTCTATGTTTTAGGACCAAACCTTTCAAGAATCATTTTATGTAGTGCTTCTCCAAGCTTAGAGAATGTGGGTGTTCTGATGACACCCCCCTCCCCATATGTACAATCTTTGTATCTTTTTCCAATGTTATTTCCTAAGCTTGGCAGAATTTGTTACCCACTTCACCTCCCCAACATAATTATTATCCATCCTTTAAAGCATAATTCAAAACAGAAAGTCTTTTCTGATCCCAGACACTTTCCAGTTTCATCTAACATAGCACTTTGCTTGCATCTTAGGTATTTTCATTTATTATTTTACCTTAAAATTTTGAGTCTGTGTAATCTTCCTCTATCAACTGCAAGAGGATAAGGACTATGTCTTAATCAGGGATTTTTCCTGGTCATTTCCCTCTGGATTCCGTAGACTCTTAATGAATGTCTACTTGAATTGAAACTAGATTAAGTTGACTTTATATTCACAACCAGATTTTGCCACATTCCCCCAAAAATGACTTTGTTATAGAATACTGTGGAATTTATGGTGAGTGCTGTATACTCCTGAAGCAATACTGGAAGAAAAAGAACAGTAACTATTAAGAAAGGACAAAACAAGGAAGAGATTTATTTGTGTTTCAAAATAGCAAAATTGAATTTTATCACAAAATGAAGTCATGCCTATTTAAGCAGAAAGTCACTTCCTTGCATGCATTCTCTGATGTCAGTAAAACAAGAAAGTACTGACTCTTCAGAAAGTCCTTCTGAAGCTCTCTAAGAATAGACATTGATCACCAACGAACTGCTCTCTGATTTTTTTCCTCTCCTTCCCCATCCCACCCAGTTCCTCTCTCTGCCCTTCTGTATCTCTCTCTGTGTCATGCCTATCTGTCCCTCTGTGTGTGTGTGCCCATCTGTCCCTCTCGCTCTATGTGTGTCCATCTGTCCTTCTTCTCTGTGTGTGTGGGGGGGAGTATTTCTGGGGGGGATGTCTCTCTCTGTGGGGAGGTGTCTCTGTGGGTGGGTGGGTGGGTATCTCTGTGTATATGTGTCCCTCTCTTTCTGTGTCTGTGTGGGTGTCTGTGTGAATGTCTGTGTATGGTGGAGTGTTGGTGTGTGTGGGGGGGGTATCTGTGTCTCTAGGTCTGTGTGTATGTGTGTGTGTGTGTGTCTGTCTCTGTGTGTGTTTTATGTGTGTCTCTGTGTGTGTGGTATGTGTTATATGTGTGTGTCTCTCTCTCTTTTTCCTCTCTCCTTCCTCCATTCTTCTCTTTTTCCATATGAGCATAAGACAGAAACATACTGAAAAGTCATAAACAAATCTAGGAAATTCTAGGTATAGCTAAACTCTATCATGCTGAATTTTCACTTTAATTTCAGTATTCTTTCCTGAGCCACAAGTGGCCTGTCTCTGAATCCAGGAGGGCCTAGTTAACTAACACTCATCACTCTGCACTTAAAACATAGCTTTTATGTATTTCCAGGTGTTAGCTGCTTTGTTAAAGCTGGAGTGCCCCCAGAGTTATAAAGCCCAAGCACTCCACACCTGGTCTGACATATTAGGAGGAAAAGGCAAGAATTTGGGTTAATCTAGGAACTTTCCTGAATCTAGAAATCAGCACTGAGTAAAAAATTAGCAGAAAATTGCAGAAATATTTATTTTGAGGTATTTTTTTCCAAATGACTGTTTAACCCATTTATTTTGCATCTTAAAAGCTATGTAATAAAGCTGGCTTTTCCCTTTTACTGTATGTACATGTCGTGTGTTTATTGTGGTCTTGGGGATATCACAAGGGCAACTTCTTTTGCCAGATGGTAATCAATGACAGGTATTAAATTTCAGACTTACTTTTTAAAAGTTTCACCTGGGTACCCTCATTTAAAAAAAAAAAAAACAACTTATATGTAAGCATGTAGAAAATGCCTGATACTGCCTCTTTACAAGAATATGTAATTTAAAGTTCTTTTTGACTCTATCATTTTATCCCATATAAAACATAAATCTTGGTCAGTTGAAAACAATTTTTTTTCCTTTTGCTTTGATGAGGCCGTATCATCTGTCCTTCATAAGAAGCTTACACTAAAGTTTCTAATCTATGACCTGATTCTTCTGATCCCAAATTACTCCATGATAATGTTGGCTTATTTAGAAGCCTCATTAACTCTTCCAGAACCATTGGCATAGGACTCTTGGTTTTCTAGCAAGTTAACACAAATTCTTCAACTCTAAAGTTTTTATTTTGTGATCAAACAAGTAGAGGAGCAAGTTTTATTGTCTTTTAAAGCAGTGATTCTCAAATTTTTATTCTCAGTATTCCTATATCTTTGAAAAATTATTGAGGATCTGTCTGGAGAGTTGTTTATGTGAGTTATATTTATAGATATTTACCATATTAGAAATAAATTGTAGGCCCTCTGAAAAAGTTTCAGAGATCCCTAGGATTCTCGACCACACTTTGAGAAGCACTGTTTTAAAGTATCTAAATGATAGCCCTGGGTATTTGCTTCATTTGTGTATGTATTTTGTAAATAATCATAATAATATTGTGAAATAGAAACAACAAAAAGCACAAAGTTACAAGGAATAGGCAGGAGTGGGAGACAGATGGAGTACCTTGCTCAATCTGTTCATCTGCTTCTAAATGGAGGGAGAAAAAACTAACAGTAGAGTGAGCCAAAATTTCTCCACCATATAATTCTACAAGAGAATTAGACTTACTATATTGACTATGTGATGACATTCTGCAGAACACCCACTATGTAGAACATCAATCTACAGCTGTTCTTAAGCTACATTTTTTTGTTTTGAGTTTTAAAAGAAAAAGTTAATAACCATTTTCTTAAAACTCGGACTTTCTCACAAATAGGGCAAGTTACATTTAAAGTTTTGAAGCATGAAACCATTAAAGAATGTTACTTTATCGATATCAGTTAAGTGGCATATTTTTTCTAACAACTGTTAACCTTCAAAGAGGGTTGATTTTGTTCCTGCCCCATCCATCTTTTTCCCTTGATATGAATGCTCTACACACTTTTACTCCTAAGTTTATTCTGCATTGCTAGAACCAGTTATTCAGAATTTTGGCTTTTTTATTATTCTTTAAATTTTGAATATCATCAAATATTTATAGCTTTCAACATTTAAAAATTTAAATCAAGCAAAATTTAAATGTTATACTTTTAGGAACAAGATCATCAAAAAGGCAGAACCCTTTAAACCACTAATTTAATTGAGAGAATATTAAAATTAAAAAGGTAGAGTATTGTCCTCTCATTTTACATCAGAGATGTCAAACACCCCTAGTCATGCAATACTCAGCATATGGCCTGAGTGATGCTAGAACCAAATTAAATGTAATTGAGAAATACTTAACAACATAAATAAAAATATATTAAAACATAGATAACATTAATATTTGGCCATCTCAATACAGAGCTCTAAAGGATTCTTATGTACTATTTAGTGGCCCCTTTTCTATTAGAGTTTGATACCATTGATTGATTTTTTTTTTTTGCTTTTTGCTGAGGCAATTAGGGTCAAATGACTTGCCCAGAGTCACACAGCTAGGGAATGTTAAGTGTCTGAGATCACATTTGAACTCAGGTCCTCCTGACTTCAGGGCTGGTGCTCTATCCACTATGCCATCTAGCTGCCCCTGATATCATTGATTTATATAATAATATCAAGAAGCTATTCTGAGTATCCCTTGACATCTTTCCAATAAACTCTATGTGCATCCGGTAAGTTGATCATCCTGTCCAAGGAAGAAAAAGGTTTCAGTAATGTGTCTCCATGCTATAATTTTTCCTTTAGAGAAAATGAAGCATACCTGGCCAAAAATGGGAAAAATAAATAAAAAAAGGATGTAGAGAATTGAAACCAGGGTTAAGGTCTTTTCTTATGCTCTTTTTGGAATTATAGTGATTTGTATGTAATTGTCTCTCACCGTTCTATATTTTAGGAACCAGAAGAGAGAGCAAAAAAGGGGGAAAAAGTGATTCCTTAGAACTATAGTCATCAATTAAAACATCTGAAAGAAGATGAATCTAAACTGAAAACAAAGCACTCTGCCATATCCAATAGATTGATTAAAGAGCATCCAAAAGAGCTCCCAAAAAGACAATGTAGAGCTTATTAAGTATACAACATATAGAAGCAAATGATTCTGTGAGAAACCAAACACAAAGACCTAACAGTTAGGGTAAAGATTCACTATTCACTAAAAACTGATGGGAAAACTGGAAATCAGTATTGTAAAAATTAGATTTAAACCAACAATCACATATACCAAGATTTATTTTTAAAAAGTCTTTAGAGTCAGGGGATCTAGGTTCAAATTTCTCATCAGATGACCTCAGGCAAAGCACTTAATATTTGCAGTCCTCATTTTCCTAATCTGTAAAATGAAGGTGTTAGACTAGCTCTAAAATGACATGAAAATGGTTTCCAGGCCTAGGAAGAAGAAAACAGATTGTAGTAGTTTGTAAATCTCTGCCAATTGATCCAAAGGAAGCCATACTTGACTAAGAGGAGGCCATTATAGATTAAAATGTTATTACTGGAAAAAGTATTAGGTGGTGGGTGAGTGTTCATAATCCCTGATCTCGATATCTTGGTCCTGGTGGGAGAGAGATTGTGCTTTGGAACTTCAAGGCAGGTGGAAAGGAATGCAATGGTGTATATATTCCCTACCTTATGGCCTGATTCTGAGGAATGCAGCTGATTAGTAAGAAGAGAATTTAGAAAAGATAAAAAAAGGAATCTTCTACAATGTCTACAAAATTGCCAAATTGGTCATTCTGAGACCACTGTAGAGCTGGGGAAAGATGTTGTAGAAAGAGCCAGTAGGCCAGAAATTATCAATAATCTCTAAAGCATTTAGTGCTATTGATCTCCTGGAACCTCTATCAAATTTTCTGAAATTACTCTCTCTTGGTTTTCCTGCCTACCTGAATTTTCCTTTGTTGTTTCTTTATCTAAATCACAACCACTAATCATGGATTTCTTCTCCCTCCTCCCAAAAGAAGGCTCTATCTTGGGTTCTCCTGTCTATTTCCTGCATACTTTCTCACTTGGTGATCTCATCAGCTTTCATGAGTTCAATCATCATTTTTATGCATTTTCTTCCCATATTTATATATACAACTCTAATCTTTTCCCTAAATTTTATCTCATCACTGTGTTTTATACAAATGAAGTGGGTATCTTGTAGGCATCTCAAATTCAACAAGTCTAAAAGTAATTTTTTCTGCCAAAACATATTTTCATCTCTTTCACCTTAAAGTTAGGATTTTAGTGAAGAAAGATATCTATAGGAGGTAAATACCTAGGCATGTAGAAAATTATTCAAAAGGAATATTTTGTTATAGAACCCTGGCTTAAGATATTGAAAAGATGGTCTCATATAGAAATGGATGTCAGAGAGAAATGCATGTCACTTGCAGTGCAGTCACAAGCAGTGCATACAAATGCAGTGCTTGACCAGACATTTACCCCTCTGCTTGAGAGGCAATACATTATAATGGAAAGGGATGTTAGACTTTAAGTCAGGAGAGAGTTGGGTGCAAATCATACTTCTGGCATATAACATCTTTATGGGCATAAACAAGTTTCTTAACTTTTTAAAGCCTGTTACCTTAACTTCAAAATAAAGAAAATCACTGTAGAGCTTACCTACCTTCTTGGTTTGCTTTGAAGCTCAGACAGGTCAATGTATATGAAAATTCTTTGGAAACTGTTAAAGAACTAGAGAAATAATTAGCTGTGACTTTCAAGCTTTTAATCCAGAAGTGGATGCAGGAACACAAAAATGCAAATACAATGATATTTTTCTCACTGTCAGCCATTTTTCCCCCTGAGGCAATTGGGGTTAAGTGACTTGCCCAAGATCACACAGCTAGGAAGTATTAAGTGTCTGAGGTCAAGTTTGAACTCAGGTCGTCATGACTTCAGGGCTGGTGCTCTAAACACTGTGCCACGTAGCTGTCCCTACCAGCCATTTCTTATAAATCTTTTCTTTTAATTGCCCTGTTATTCTTTATCTTGATAGTCGGTGAATAAATGAATATTGGGTCTGACAAAAAAGAATTATAAAGGATTGTACAATAATTCACTGGAGCATGAAGCTAGGAAGAGATTCAAAACCAAACATATAACACTAGGTAATTATATCAGTGTCCAGAGGATGATTAGTTTTGTTTAAAGCGAACTTGGAATTTTAATATGAAGAGGTAAATAAAACCTTATAGATATAATTAAAACTGAATAGTCTGGGACTCACAAATGAAATACAGTAATGAAAGCAACACATAACAAAGGAAAAGGCAAATGTGTATATACATATGTATATTATATATGTAATATATATACACATTTTATAGGTAGATCTCTATATGTGTTTATAAATATTTCTTATATATGTTTGTGTATGTGTACATACACTCATGTTTTATATCTTTATACACACCTGTTTGGAAGTCTGAAAACTTCAACAAATATTTATAAAATAGCTAGTAAGCAGAGAATGGCCTGCATAAAGATAAATATGAAACAGTCTTTGCCTTTGGGGAGCTTATATTCATTTGGGGGAAGGAATAATTGTGGAGAAGAGCATTTACATGAGGACAAGGGAAAAGAGCTAGAAGTAATAACATTGTAGAAATGGATTATGGACTATCTACCAGCTAAAAGAAATAGAAATTATTTTCTTATAAAACTAAATTGTTGACAAGATAGAGAGGAGAGACTTTAACTAGAATTCTGGCTCATATTTTTGAGCCAGAAAATTTGAGAAATCAATGCTTCACCTTGCTGATAATTTTATTTTTTCAGTAAGATAAAGTGATAAAGGAAAGTAGTCATCTGAATCTAAATTGAAGCACATAGAGGAATTTATTTTTTTATGGAAGGTGTGAGAAACTTGAGAGAAAGCAATCATGTCATTATAAAATTTATGATTGACAAAAAGGGAAATTCGGCTATATTCAATGATATGTCTGAGAACAATTATGTCAAATTCAAATAGAAACAATAGGCCACTAAACCACACAAAAAGATCACTACAGGCCAAATATTTTCTTAGATAATCACATATTAATATTATCTATAGTTTATCATGTTCTTATTTGTTTTGTTAATATATCTCATTGCATTTTAATCTGGTTCAGACCTCAATTGAGAGTATTATGGACTACATGCTGCCCATGGGCCACATGTTTGACATTTGTGGCCCAGAACATAAGAAATATAAGAATATAAGAAAACATTTTTTAAAGTACAGAGAAAAGCTAAATATGATCCCCTGACCTGAAACTCTGAAAGAGATTATAAACTGAGAGCTAAGCCTCTCTAAAATGATGTTTGAATAGTACAATATCACCAGATTCCTATGAAGACAAAAAAGAGGAAGCATCTAAAGTAATATGTATTCACAGAAGTTCAGAAAAATAGAAATGACTTAAACTTAAGTCTTTCTTTGACCATTCATTCTATCCAATCCAATCCTTAAACATTTTTTAAAATACCTCCTGTATGCAAGGCTCACTATTGGTAAAAAGAAGAAATAAAAATAACATCTTTCCCAATGGAGCTTACATTCTAATGTTCTACTGGGGTTATCCAATATGTAAAAAATTAAGTATACATGGAATAGCATGAGAATGAAGGAAAAACCATTAACACATAAGAGTATTAAGGAATCAGAACCTATCTTATCTCTGGAAAACAACATCTAGACTAAGCCTTGAAGGGAGCTATGGATTCTAAGAGAATGAGGTGGGAGAAGGAGTACATTCTAGGCATAAGTAACATAAGGAGGCAGAAAATAGGCTGCTAAGTTTAGGGAACCTTTAGTAGGCGAATTTTTCTAGGATGTAGAGTGTGTAAAAGGGAATAATTTACAATAAGCCTAGAAATATAGGCTTGAGCTTTTTTGTTAAGAGTTTTAAATGAAGTCAAGTAAATACAAATTTATGAAGTTGTTGTCATTATTGTTCAGTCATGTCTGACTTTTCATTAACCCCATGGATCATAGTATGCTAGGTCCTTCTTTTCTTCATTATATTTTGAAGGCTGCCCAAATGTTGCTTCTATGACAGTATTTATTGATCTGAACCTCTGCCATCCTCTTTTCCTTTTGCCTTCAATCTTTCTTACCATCTTCTTATTGTGTGGTTAAAGTGGTTAAACTTGAGATTCAGTATTAGACTTTCCAGTGAATAGCCTGAATTAATTCCTTTAAATGTTGATTGATTTGATCTCCTTGCTCTCAAACGCCTTCTTCAGCATAATAATTCAATAGTGTTGATTCTGTGATGCTTGGTTTTTCTCATAGTCTGGCTCTTGTGGCTATAAATTACTATCAGAAAAGCCCTAGCTCTGACTATATGAACCTCTATCAGCAAGGTCATGTCTCTGCTTTTTAGTATGCTGTCCAGATTTGCCATAACTTTCCTTCCAGGAAATAAGCATCTTAATTTCATGGTCGTAGTTACTGTATGTAGTGATCTTTGAACCCAAGATTATAAAATCTGGCACTGCTTTCATTTCTTCCCCCCTTCTATTGCCAGGAAATAATTGGACTAGTTGCTAGGATCTTAGTTTTGTTTTTGTTTTTGTTTGTTTGTTAGTTTGTTAAGCTTCAAGTCAACTTTTCTACTTTCCTCTTTTATCCTCATCAATAGGCTTCTTAATTCTTCTTCACTCTCTGTAATCTGGGTGTTATTATCTGTGTATGTGAGATTGTTGATATTTCTTCCACTGATCTTAATTCTGGTATCTAAGGTATGGCATTTTGCATGATGTGCTATACGTATAAGTGAAATAAGGTAATAGTATATATCCTTGTCATACTCATTTTCCTATTTCACTTACTGAATTCTAACTGTTGCTTCTTGGCCCTTATACAGGTACCTCAAGAGACAAGTAAGATGATCTGGTATTCCTGTCTCTTTGAGGACTTGCCATATTATGTTGTGATTCACACAGTTAAAGACTTAATATAGTCAATGAAACAAATGGGTTTGGGTTTTTGTTGTTGTTGTTGTTGTTTGTTTGTTTTTTTCTGAAACTCCCTTTTTCCATAATCGAGTAAGTGTAGGCAATTTGGTCTCTAGTTCCTACACTTCTTCAAAAACCAGTTCCTCTTCTGGTAATTCTCAACATATTGCTAAAGCCTAGCTTTCAGGATTTTAAGCTTAATCTAACCGACATGTAAAATGAGTGCAATTGCTTGGTAATTTGAACATTTTATGACTTTGCCTTTCTTTAGAGTTGGGATGTAACCTGACCTTTTCCAATTGGTAGCCTTTTTGAGTTTTCCATACTTAGTATATTGATTGTAGAACTTTAGTAGCACTATCTTTTAGAATTTAAAATTGCTCAACTGGAATTCCATAACCTTCACTAGTCTTTTTGTTAGCAATGCTTCCTAAAGCTCACTTGATTTCAATCTCCAGGATGTCTGGCTTTAGATTAATAGCTACCAACATGGTTATTGGTGATGTTAAGACCTTTCTTGCATAGTTCTCTTGTGTACTTTTGCCATCACTTCTTAATCTTTTTGTTTCTGGAAAATCCACTTTATTTTTGTCTTTAATCATGCCTGTTTTTACATAAAATATTCCCTTGACATCTAATTTTCTTGGAGAAATGTCTTGGCTTTCCCATCCTATTTTCTATTTCTTTGTATTGCTCATTTTAGAAAAACCTATCTCATTATTATTCTCTGGAATTTTGCACTGAAGTATGTCTTTCCTTTTCATTTTCCTGGTTTCCTCAGCTATTTGTAAAGCCTCATCAGACAACCATTTTGCTTTCTTACTTTTCTTTTTCTTTGGAATTTTTTTGTTGTGCTTCCTGAACCACATTGCCAATCTCTCTCCATAGTTTTTCACTCTACTAGATCTATTCCCTTAAATCTATTTATTACCTCCACCTCATATTTACAAGAGTTATTTATTTGGCTCATAGCTATATGGCCTTATGGTTTCCCTTCTTTCTTCAATTTGTATGCATTTTATAATAAGAAACTCATGATCTGTGCCATAGTCAACTCCAGGTCTTGCTTTAACTTACTATATAGAGCTTCTTCACCATTGGTTGTAAATTACATCAGACTGATTTAGATTTTGACCATTTAGTGATGTCCATGTATAAAGTTGTCTTTTGGGTTGTTGAACAAGAGTGTTTACTATGACAAATGAGTTATCTTGACTAAATCCCACTAATTTTTGCTCTTGTTCATTTTGTATTTCAAGGCCAAACTTGTCTATTAATCTATATTATCTTTTGATTTCTTACTTTAACATTTCAATCTTTAAAAAAGTCATTTCTAGAAGATGTTATGAAACTGATGAACTCTGGCCTCTTTGGGATCAGTGATTAGAACATAGACTTGTATCATTGTAATGTTAAATGGTTTGTCTTGCATTCAAACAGTTTTGATTGTGTCATTTTGAGATTATAGTCAAGTACTGCTTTTCTCACCATTTTATTGATTATGAAAGCAATTCCTTTTCTTCTAAGGGATTCTTGCTTATAGTGGCACATATAATGATCTGAATTAAATTCACCAATTCCCAGCAAGGTGTCAATGTTTAATCTTTCTATCCACATCTAGCTTAGGTTCAAAGTTCTTGCATTTCAGGTTCCTGTGCAATATTTTCTTTACAGCATTGAACTTTCCTTTCCTTAACTGAGCCTCCTTTCAGCTTTAATTCAGTTGCTTCATTAGTACTAAAACTACCTCTACTTGTCCTCTTGTCTTCTCCAGTATCATATTGGACACCTTTTGACCTGATGGGCTCATATTCCAATGTAATTTCTTTTATTATTTTAATTTTGTTCATGAGATTTTCTTGGAAAGGATAATGGATTAGTTTGCCATTTCCTTCTCTAGTGGATCTCCTTTTGAAAAAAAAAATCTCTTCACTAAGACCTGGCCATCTTGGGTAACCCTGCACATAATAGTTTATAGTTTCTATGAGCTACACAAATCCTCTGCCACAACAAGGAAGTGATGGGGAAGGGGGGAAAGGATGTAGGGGTTCTTTCTGTTTATTATCTCCTATTTATTTTGTATAAAGTAGTATATTCATTTGTATGTCATCTTCCTCATTAGACTATAAGTTCCTTGAAGGCAAAGACTATATTTTACCTCTTTTTATGTCCCTAATATTTAGAAATGAACAACTATATGGTTCAGTGGGTAGAGTTCTGGGCCTGGAATCAGAAAGACATAAATTCAAATCTGACTTCAGACTATTAGCTATGTGATCCTGGGCAAGTCACTTAACCCTGCTTACCTCAATTTACGCATCTACAAATTGAACTAAAGAAGGAAATGGCAAACTACTCCAATATCTTTGCCTGAGAGAACCCTAAATGGGGATCCAAAGAGTTAGTCATGACATGAAACTGAACAACAAAAACACAGCACAGTTCCTAGCACATAGTAGGCACTTAATAAATATTGATTGATTAATATGGCAGAGAGGCCATTACAAATCGTACAAATGGAGATATAAAATTTCAAAAATGCTAATGTATGATTTGCTCATGTCTTTCTATTTCTTTCCCAGGCTCTTTCTTATTTCTACTTTTCTTCATAAACTCTGACTCAGTGCCACTGGTCTCCTTGCTGTTCCTCAAACACTATACTCCATCTCTTAATTCTAAGAATGTTTAATGCAATGCCTGAAATGCTTTCCCTCCTCATCTCCCTCTGCTACCCTCCATTCCTTCCTTTGGGTCTCCACCAAAGCCCCATCTTCCGAAAAAAGCCTTTAATCTTAGTTCCTTCCCCCTAAAACTATCCCAAATTAATCCTGTATGTGTCTTATTGGTACCTAGTTGTTTGACTATAAGCACATTGGCAACAAAGATTATTTGCAGGGTGGGGTTAGGAAGTATCATTTTGTATCCTTAGAACCTATTACAGTGTCTGGTTCCTGAGAAGTGCTTAGTAAATGCTAGTGGTAGCAGTAGTGCTACATGGTCTGACTAGTTTTGCCACATGGGAGAGTTTCAGTGTGGGGTGAGTTAGTGAATTGGCAGTAATAAAAAAAAAAGCATAATTGTTAGAAGAAAGCACAAAAAGAAAGAAGGGAATATAAACAGGGCAATTTTGTTTCTATCTTGTTAAGATGATTTAAATGTAATAATTTGTTACTAGTACTGTCTTCTTTGATTTGACCTGAATTCCAGCACCTTTTAGCATTGTTTTCACATAAAAATTGTTATAGCCATCACTAAGGTTATCTTTTTGGGGTTGTTTTTTCTAGTACATAAATTTCATATACTGTTTCCCCATGTTTCTTTAAATTCTTCATATTCGTCATTCCTTATGATGAAATAATATTTGGTGCAAGATTCACTTCACCTACAGATTAGATATGCAATGTGAATGAAAAATAAAGAGTCAAGTATAATGCCAAGATAATGAATGAGCCTGGGAAATTGAGAGAAGGATTGAATCACTGACAGAGAAAAAGAATTCTGTTTAGAAAGGGTAGGACAGGACAAGGAGAAATAATGAGCTCAGCTTGGGATTTATTTAATTTAATATGCCTCCAAGATGCCCTGTTTGAAATGTCTATTGGCAATTAACACAAACTAAAATTAAGGAGAGAAATTGGGACTGGACATGAATACCCGATGTACACATCCAGATATGTAGATAGAGAAAAAAATCATAGAAATAGATGAAATAGATGAGTCATCACCGTAGAAGTGACAGTTAAACCCATGGGATCTGAGATTTCTAAGAAAGAGTTCAGGGCAAAAAAGAGAAAAAAGGACAGAACCCTTTGAGGTATACCCAATTAGAAATTGTAATATGGAGTGATGAATCCACAAAGAAGGCTGAAATTGAACCTATCATATAGAAAACAAGAGTACTAGGAGATAGCCTATTTAAAGAGAAGATAAATAACCATTTCAGATGCAATCTATAAGTTGAGAAATCTAGTCAAATAAGAAACGAGCAAATATTTGATAATTAAAGGATGATTATTACCTTTGGATTGCATGATGAGGTCAAGAACTAGATTATCAAGGTCTGATGAGAGAGAGGAAAAAGTAGACAGTCTTTTCAAAGAGTTTATCTGAAAAAAGGAAGAGAGAGAGAACTATATCTAAAGAAAGTGGTGAGGTCTACTAAAGGCTTTTTTCTTTAATTATTTATTTTTTAGTTTGGAACTACCTGGGCATTATTTAATGACAGCAGGGAAGAAACTAATAGACAGAGAAAGATTGAAGTTTAGAGACAGCAAAGAGGGAAAAATCAGTTGAAGAAAATGGGAGAGGATTAAGGATATTTAGAGAGGAAATTACTGACTAAAAGAGATAGGCTATCTCATTCCTCCTTGTAAAAGACTAAGGGAAAGTTGGAGAGAGTGAGAAATGATGGTGGTTTTGAAATGAAGACAAAGAGAAAAAAGGGAGCTTACATTGAGTTAACCTCAGGGTTTTTTGTTTGTTTGTTTGTTTGTTTGTTTTCCAAAAAGGTCAGAGAAAAGTCCTCAACTGCAGAAGAGGAGAGGGGAGAAAAGCAGTTGGTGGAAAGGAAGGTCAGTGAGGGCAGTGCTATTGTTAGGGCTCTTAGGCTCTATCATCTTGAGCTGTCAAGGTCTGAAGAGAGATGATTGTTGAAATGGTAGCAGTTGTTTGACTGGCACATTAACTCCTGTCTCTCACTGATGGTACCTTACTGCTACAGTTGGTCTTGCTTTTCTGATTGTTTACATTAATTGTTTGGGTTTTTTTGTTTGTTTTGTTTTTTGAAGAGGATTCTGCAGGGGGAGGGGATGATTGGCCTATTCTCTATGGGGATTTCTTTCCTGGAGAGAAGAGATAGGATAGAAAGGGCTTGGACAGGGTTGTAGGAGGTGCTATTCCTGAGATTCTAGCTTACCTCAATTTGGAAAAGAATGAGTTCAAAAGCATCCTTAGATACTTCCTAGCTGTATCACTATAAAATGGGGATTCTTGTCTTTAAAATGGGGATAATGGCACTAATTCCTGGGATTGTTATGAGGATCAAATGAGACAGTAATCATTATGTGCTTAGCATAGTGCTTCGTGGTAAGGGCAATATAGATATTAGCTATTAACTTGGTTGTGATTATTACTACCTCCCCATCTATAACATTTGGTCAGTGATTGGTATTGATGGACCTAAGGAGGGATAGTCCATTCTCCATATGGATTGCTCCTCTCCATTATGGCTGTGGGGATCTGAATAGAAACAGGGCAGGGCATCAGAATATACTACTATTTTCAGGGCTCTTAGGTTCATGTTGATGAGGTCCTGAATAACTAAGTGTAGTTGGCAAAGATTGAAGAATTGATGTAATTATTCTTTGAGACCCTCCTTGAGGAAGGGTTCTGATGGGGATCAGTTTACCGTATAGTTCCACCCTCTGTGAAGGTTGTGGGTACCTTCACCTTGCTATGTCTGCTCTGAAATCCAAATTATGTCAAACCCATGAGGTTAAATTTCCCCTGTGAATCTGTCCATGGCTTATGCTATCTTTGCTGAACCCCTTTGGGTTGCCCTCGCCATAGTACTCTGCTTCACAATGTTTTTCTTTTCCTCCTTCCCCTATGCCACATATTGTTTGTCCTCTCATCACCCACCATGAGTCTATTCTTTTTTCTAAGGTGCTCAATCTCTTTTTGGTTTTAGCCTGCCAACTAAGGGCACCCTCCAGCCTCAAGAGGTATTCTCTTTTTCCTGGTTAATTGTGAGTTCACTAGGAAACATGTCTTTTTCATCATTGTTAAAATCCCTTTCCTTGCAAGCTAATGCTCTCCCAATACTATTTCATATTTGTCATTTCTAGTGTCTATTGCATCTCTTTATTTTGTCTGTTTAACCTCTTCTAAATAAACGTACCTTTTTCCAAAGAGAATGGCCATTGTGAATTCTTCACATGATCTAACTTCAACATTTGGTGCCTACAATCTCATCATTTGGTGTAAACTCCAAACACATCATTTGAAACTAGAAATTGTTCTCCTAAATCACATCAATGTGTCTAAGTGGAGTTGGTGTTCAAGATTTGGGTCATAGTTTGATTCACCTGGCATATGTCATGGTAAATTTTCACACATGCACACACACATGTGCATGTGTGTATAAAATTCTTCTCTAGAATGTAAGATATCTGAAAACAAGAACTTTTCCTTATACTTCTTTCAGTCCTTTATAACAACACCTTGCTTTGTATGTTTTAAGCATTCAAAAATCTTTTATCATTGAAAATATCAGTCCTGTTTTTTAATTTTGAAAACATATTAAATCTGATGTTCTTTAATGACATTTGCCTCACCTTATATGAGTCTCGTTATCTTGACCAAACTATTCTTCTAAAAGATACTTTTTGTACTTATTAACTTATTCAAGGAATCAGGAAAGAATACAGAAATTACACTAGATTGTAGAGGAAGATTAACAAATAATAGCATTGTTTTGAAAGATAGAGAGATCAGTATCTTTCAAAGGGGGAAGTTGCATAACTCCATAACTTGATCTCCTCACATTCCCCAGGAAAGATAATTCTACAATGGTAACAAGCCTGGCATTGCTCCAGAATGAAGTTCGTTTTATGCCCTAAAGCTATAAGGAGACTCCTCTGGGAAGCAGATGCCATGAAAAAATTGTTTATGACCAAAAAAGCCTTTACAAAATGAACAAAGCAATGCAGAAAATTGCCAAGTCATTTATTAAAAGAGGAACAAAGGGAACAGAAAAATTCTAAGAGTAGTTGCAAAAAGTCTGTCAAACACAGATGTCTTCTGCTGAAAACTCAGGCCACATCCTCTACATCTTCAGGATGAAGAGTGGGTTTTATAGAAAATCTCTTTTTTTCCCTAAGCCTCACTATGCTTTGCCTTATGTACATGTTCCCTTACAAATATTAATTATGCATAATACCCTAGTTTTGCACCTCTAATTGTCTAAATGGCATTTATTTTTATTTGCTACTTTACTAAGAGCTATGAAGTCACTGAAAAGACAAAAGAAATAGTGATTTTCTAGTTTTTGATTACCATTTTCTTCAGATGTTGACTAGTACAGTATCAATAGCCTGGCAAAAAAAAAAAAAAAAAAAAAAAAGCTAGGGTTGCTGTAATACCAACAACTTGATTGTAATAAAGTTTTAAAAATAATAGCTTTCTGTGTATTTTTAACTGATATATGCCCACCCCTACTAGGATTATATTCTTTGTGAATATCTTCATCAGTAGAGTCTATCTTTCCTATAATGAAAGAAAGACTTTATACTTGATAGAATGTAATACCCATAAGATGTATTTCCATTATAATATTTTTTTCATTTTGTAATTAAACTCAATATATCTATATTTCTTGGATATATTCACTGGGCCCAATTCAACCCATGAAAAGATATTTAATACTGACTTCCTATTAGGCAATTGGAGGAAATGCTTTTTTTTTTTTTTTGTCCTTATGTTATATTCTCTTTAATGTTCTCACTATCACTACTTGCTCCTTAGATGATCCTAGAGATTTTTTCATTTTCCCTTTCCTACTCCCCAGAGTGTGGACATGTATAAAATAAAAATCTCAGTTCAACTCACATTAAAGTACTGCTCCACCTCCACACTAGCAGCCTTGTGTACCTCTACCTACATGCATCCACAAAATACATTTATAGCAACAGAATTAAACAAAGTGCATTAATTACTCTTCCTTATCTTTATTTCCTTTTGATATTTTTCTTATTTTGAGAAAATTAGAATTGCAGGGCAATATTATTCATACTGAAAATAAAGGAAATGGTAAATTGACAAATACCTTTCAAGAATTGAATATATATGTGTGTGTATATTTATATTTGTGTGTATATGTAATGCATACATATATGCACAAACATACATATATAAATGCTCAAATGGTAACTAGTGACACTTTTTTTTATTAATACTTTTTATTTGCAAAACATATGTATGGGTAATTCCTAAACATTAACCCTTACAAAGCTTTCTGTAACAAATTTTTCCCCCCTACCCCCACCCCTCCCCTAGATGGCAGGATATCCACTACATGATAATTATGTTAGAATACTTAAGAAATCGAATATATGTATAGTTATTGCATCATTTTTTGTGCAGGAGAAATCGTATCTACAAGAAAGAATACTCCGATAAAGGAAATACAATGCAAGCAAACCTCAATAGAGAACATGAAAATGTTATGTTGTGGTCCACATTTCACATCCCTCTCTCTGGGTGTATATGGCTCTCTTCACCGAACAATTGGAACTGGTTTGAAGCATTTCATTGTTGAAGAGAGTCTTGTCCATTAGAACTGATCCTCATATAGTATTGTTGTTGCTGTGAATAATGATCTCCTGGTTCTGTTCACTTCACTGAGCATTAGTTCATGCAAGTCTCTCTAGGCCTCTCTGAAATCATCCTGCTGGTCGTTTCTTACAGAGCAATAATATTCCATAACATTCATATACCATAATTTATTCAGCCACTCTCCAATTGATGGGCATCCATTCAGTTTCCAGTTTCTAGCCCTAGTGACACTTTTTCAAAATGAAAATAGTCCTACTGAATCAAGATGAAAATTAAATAGAAACATTTATGCATACTATATCATACTTTTAAAAAATTTCTAGTTTTCCCATTGTGACTTATTCTTTGATTTATAGCCTTATACTTATATTAGCTCATAAATCCATATATTGAGAATGATAGTTTTACTTGATTTTTAAATTCAATTTTCACAATAACTGCTTTTCTAAGTTGAAATCCATTTATAATTTAAGAAAAAAAATAGATATGTTATATACTGGAGAAAATATTTTGTGGTTGTGAAAAAACAAATGTGACAGAGGTTGCTTGCCTCACACAAAGAAATCTTTGAAAGACAAATGCACACCAAAAATTTAATTTTTAACAGGAATAAGATTTAATCATGATATCTTTAATATCAAGAATGACTCCCAAGTAATGTGTTTTATATTAACCAAATGACACCTTACACTTTTTTTTACAACCAGTCCAGCAACCCCTGATATTCATAATTCAAAAAATATAAGCAGACCTTTCAGACTTTACTGAATTTATTAAAATTTGGCAGAATGCCTAAAAAAAGGTTCAAAATGAAGTTTAAAATTAGAAAGAAAAATAACCTCTTAAAATGAACCAGCAGAGCATATGTAGGTTGTGTCTACACTGGCAAAATAAAGTTCTTTTTGTGTTTATCATCTAATACTTCTTCATTTTTAAAATAAAATTTTTTTAAAGCAAGGCTTCAAAACAGATTTATGGCACTCTTTCTATTCGTTCTGGCAGATTTACCCAAATTGTATACTCAATATGTACCATGGAATTTTAGGATGAAGATAGTTGTTTGACTTTTAACAACATGATGCTCTTTAAAGTATTAATATACATATATTTTATTATCCATAAGGTTACATCTAAAACTTGATGGCTTATTTTACCATGTATATGCTGGATTCTTTTTTTTTTAATTATGCTGGATTCTTTTAGCAAACCTATATTCTGTGTTTGATTGGAATGTGGAGGTGGCCCTGGATTCTCAGAGATTATGTAAGAACACTAGCTCTGTTAGGTCCTACCAAATTGGAAAGATTTCTAGTACAGGCCCAGGGACAGACCATATCTGCTTTCCACAGGCCACTCTAAGTTCAGAAAGCTTCATCATCAGGCTGTCTACAGAATGATGAAATTTTTTGGCCACTTTGACTTTCAAATATCATATTCTACATTGTAGAATGGCTCTTAAAATGGGTTTGTGGAGTCAGTACCCACACTGATGAAATCATATGTTCTTCAACTATTAGATTATTATTTAAATATAATTTGTGCTAAAAATAAAAGGAAATGATAAATTTAAAAATATCTTTCATATATTAAGTTGGAATCTTATTATCACTCATACTTCATTTCATTTCAAAAAAATTTATTGTGTACTATTTGAAAGACAATATTCTTGGTGCTACTGCTATAAAGTTAAATATAATAAATATTGAGGACATCTGGAACATGCATAGAACCCATCAACACTCCCAGATGATGCAGTTCCCCACATGGCAAGAGCTGAGGTATCTACTTTCTGAGCAGCTGTGGAATGGAATAGCCTTGGGAAAACTAGAACATGTATAGACATTCTGTAACTTGTTCTGATCTACTAACCACATGAGAGATAGCAGTCTCCTTGACTGGCTGAAATTGTGGAACCAAAAAATGGGGTTATTGGTTTTAGTAAGCCTCAGTCTATCTCATCTCATTGGTCTGATCCAGGGCAAAGTTTTATGGCTTCCCCTCCCATTCCTAAACTGGATCTCTGTCTGAGCAACAGTAGATGATACTAGATGAAGCCCTTATCAGCCACTAAATGCTCTGTTAGTTCAGATGATGTTCCCCTTTGCTTTCAGAGTCCTGCCATGGTAATTCTTTTGCAATCTGGGATAGATACTGGAATTTAACCCCATTCTTATTCTGAAGCCACAGACATATCTCTATTTTTTCTTCTGATCACTCTCCTTCTCAGAATGTTTCAAGAGCTTCCCTAACAAGTAACAGTACCTCTATAGGCAGATCCATTTCTCAGTCTGCCCTGGAATTGCATAATAGACCACAAAGCTCCTACTTGGCACTTTTCCCCTTCATGGTTTCCTGGGATAATTTTATTTGCCCTTACCATAGGTTTAGGATTTAAGTGTATCAAGACAAGAATCCACTTGTCCTGGTTCACAGCCTCTCTTTGGGCACTGAAGTGCTATACATGACATGCTCCTGGCCTAACAAGTCCCCAGTATCCAAATATCTATCTTCTTTTGCTTAGCTGGGATTGATGGTAACTTTTTCTGGTTTTCTCAAGGAGGATTAGGTCTGATGCATTTTCTATATCTGTTTGAAGAAGTTTGGTAGAAGATACTTTAGCTATACTGCTTTGTACAGCTTTGCCATCTTGCTTCTACCTGGTAACACATTTTGGAGGGTCTTTAATGCCTTCAATTTTCATTCAAGTATCAGGAATACATACTTTACTCAGTAGGAAATAGGGAGAAACTAATGGTTTCTGAGTAAAGGAGTGTTATAATCAGAAAAATTCTTATGTGCAAAAGCAGGATGTATTACAAAATATAAATACAAAGACTACAGAATGAAAACTGGGATTTAAGAAGTCAACTATAAAAGTCTAGGTGAGGAAAGATAATATTCTAAAATAAAGTGGTTATAACTGGAATGGGAATCAAAATATAGATATAGAATTGGATATAGATATGTTTTATTTTATTTTTAATCTATGAAATAAAGCATTTCCATAACATAGAATAATAAAAATGATGATTGCACGTGAAACTGCAAATGTATTCATTGCTATTTGTTTTAAATATATTTAAAAGTTATCCTATAGATCAGTTCTAATGGACATCACTCTCTTCAACAATGAAATGCTTCAAACCAGTTCCAATTGTTTGGTGAAGAGAGCCATATACACCCAGAGAGAGGGATGTGAAATGTGGACCACAATATAACATTTTCATGTTCTCTATTGAGGTTTGCTTGCATTGTATTTCCTTTATCAGATTATTCTTTCTTGTAGATATGATTTCTCCTGCACAAAAAAATGATGCAATAACTATACATATATTCGATTTCTTAAGTATTCTAACATAATTATCATGTAGTGGATATCCTGCCATCTAGGGGAGGATTGGGGAGTAGGGGGGAAAAATTTGTAACAGACTGCTTTGTAAGGGTTAATGTTTAGGAATTACCCATACATATGTTTTGCAAATAAAAAGTATTAATAAAAAAAAAACAAAGTTATCCTATAATGTTTTCCCTTCCCCCTTCCTACCCTAGAGATGGCTATCATTAGACACAAATAGGTGTATGTGTGTAGACACACATATATGCACATGTGTATATATGTATGTATGCATATAGATGTAAAATTTTGCTTCTATTTATCAGTTATGCAGATTTGTCTTTCTTCGTGTGTACTTTATAGTTAAATTTGGTATTTATAATAGTTAAAATGATTTATTCCCTCAAAGTTGTTCTTAAAACAATGTTTCTTTTACTGTATACAATGTTTTCTAGGTTCTGCTCATTTTGCACTTCATTAGTCTATGCAAATCTTTCCATCTTTTCATGAGATTATTGATCTCATTTCTAGTTTTTTTTGCTATCTTTATGCTAAGTTTTATGGCTTCTAACTATTAAGGAAATTTCAGAGCTGTTTTCTAAGTTTTGGTACCCAGTGTCCCAGATGCCCCATACTATTTATAGCTCCAGATGCTGTAATGGGGACTAGAAGACAGGAATTCTTAGAGATATCAGACATAAATAAAATTTAACAAGATAATTGTGTGGAAATGAAAACACAATCCTAGGTATTCAATATAATGTTTATTTCAACTCAGTCATTTGTAAGTACTTCTAATGACCCTATGATAAAAAAATCATTTATTTAAAACATACTAGAAAAAAATTAAAATATATGGGGACTGTATTAAATGTTAGGTATATCTTTTTATACTAGCAGATATGATGAACATGAATTATAATTAGATATAAGCAACAAATAAAAATTTTTATCTTAAAATTATTTTTGTCCTTGCTACTGAAAAACTAACTTCAAAATGACCTGTTTCTGTGACATTTTGGAAAATAAGTACATTGGCCAAAGACTGTGATCCTAATAAGGGCAAGAAGGAACAGGATGCAGAAATTTTTCTTAAGGATATCATACAGTTTTATTCAAATATTAGTTTTATATGTTAATATGTTTATATACATATGTGTTGTTATTTTTAGCTTGTAAAAAAAAGAGAGAGAGAAACCAGCAACATTATTTTTTCAATCACTACAAATTTTTCCAAAATAATTTTGTCAGGGAAATACTCCTACTTTTTTTTTAATTACAATTACAATTAAATTACAAATAATTCAGAATAAAATCTAGTGAAACAAATTAATAACATTACTTAAATATTTTCCATTAAAATCTCTACAAATTAAAAAAATAGCATTTCTGTTTTTTCTTCTCCTAAGATCTTCAGCACTGGGCTGTCCATAGGAATAGAGTAGATAGTAGGTGATTGAGACAAGAAGACTCACTTGTCTGCAGAACAAGCAACTCCAGAAGACCTGGGTACTAAAGGCAAGTCTGTATACTTAATAGGGACATAAAGGCAACATAACAGTAGCATTAAATGGGAATCTTGTTGATCAAGGAAGTGGCTTCAGGGATTTCAATGATGGGAAGCAGGTGGAGGGAGAATGAGATCTGGATTATTTGCCAATGGAAGTAGGCAGAGTTCCAGTCAAGCAGGTGGTGAATAACAAATTCTGGAAGTCTGGCACCTTGCAATTAATGATAACTCAGTCATAAGATTGTAGGTTAGACTGACTTCCCAGGAGAAATGAGGGAAGTATTAAGCAGAAAATAGCACCAGTAAGCATAGATGAATAACACTAAAACTTAGATATAATATAAACTGGATATGGGGTTTTATAGGAAGCCAGCAGCCAAGGTAACTTGTTAACAAGACAACCATTATGGATGTATGATTTCTAATTATTATGCACTAACAGGTAGATTAACTTGCAGGGACTTAAAGTGGTTAAATAACATTGAGAAAGAAAATATTTAAGATGCCAAGTCAGTCAGTATGATAACATCTTTTTCATTAGTTTTTTTTTTCCTTTAGCTTACCATCCTGTGTAAGCATTTCTTTTTACTTTAATTCAGTATATTTCATTGAGTCTACCTCTGGACATACATAAAGCTGTCTTTCATTTACCTCCCTTGGCAAAACTGTACTAGTCCATTCCTTCCTACACATGATAGTCCTTTAAATAATGAGGGCATCTATTATGTCCACCCTGAATCTTCTCTTCTCCAGGCAAACCATAACTATTTCCTTCAACCAAACATCTTATGATTCTTTTCATTATGCTGTCATCCTCTGGAAATTCATCATGTCAATGACCTTAAATTGTAGCACCCAGAAATGAACATAAAAGATCCAACAAAGGTAGTATATGTGGTATGATAACCTCCTTATTCCTGGAAATGATACTCCTCTTAATGAAGCCCAAGATTGCTTTAGAATTTTTTCAGTCACCTCCTCACACATCTTGTATTAAGCTTGCATTCTATTAAAACACCCAGATTTTTTGTAGAGCAACTGCTTTCTACACATGATTCTCACATCTTATAATTGTGAGTTGAATTCTTTTTTCTCTCAGAGTGCAATGACTTTAAATCTATATTTGTTGAATTTCATAACTTCAGCCCAAATCTTTAGTCCAAAGATGACAATCTCATGACCCTAGGGTAGAATATGGATCACAGAACTCTAGTCTGGAGCCTGAATCAGATTAGTATGTAATTGGGAAATATATAGCAAATGAATAAAAATACAATGCAGTATAGATAATATGTAGTTTTCTAAATCAATATGTGGCTTCAAGGAGCTGTTTCTATTTGAGTTTGACACCACTGCTCTAACTTGAAAAACTTTCTGATTATTGACTCAGTCATCCAGAATATAGGCTAATCTTCTTATATTAAGAACTTTGTGTTTTCTGCAAGTTTTATAAATATATAATATGTCTTTATCTTGGCCATTGATTTTTTTTTAATGTTAAACAACACAGCTAGGTGGTACAATGGATAGTGAACCAGCCCTGAAATCAGGAGGACCTGAGTTCAAATCTCATCTCAGATACTTAACACTTCCTAGCTATGTGACCCTGGGCAAGTCACTTAACCCCAATTGCCTCAGGGGGAAAAAAAGTTAAACAGCACACAGATAAACAGAAATATCTAGAGTGTACTACTAAATATCTCTTGCTATATTAACATTGACCCATTAATAACTATTCTTTAAATCTGACCATTTGCCCTCTTCTGAATTGGATCATATTATTTTCTGATCCATCTTTATCTTCTCCAAAAGAATAGTTTGAGCTAATTTTATTAAAAGTCTTATTAAAATCTAACCAAACTATATCCACAAAATTCCTCTTACCTAGTAGTTTAGTATGGTTGGCCTGGAGAAGAGAAGATTCAGGGTGGACATAATAGATGTCCTCATTATTTAAAGGGCTGTCATGTGTAGGAAGGACTGGACTAGTATGGTTTGGCCAAGGTAGATAAATGAAAGACTAAAGTCCAAAATGGAAATGAGATTAGTCTAGCATGACCATTATTGATTATGCAATTTTGATTCTTTGTCTTCCCTGTCTTAATGTCCCTCAACTGTCTCTTTCAATGAGCTGTTCTAGAATTTTCCCAGGGAAATAAATCAAGCTCACTAGCCTATAGGTTTTTTGTTTGTTTATTTTTTGTTTTTTTTTTTTCCTGGTTATACATGTATATTCAGATTTTTTATATGCACATTTCTTTATGAATCACATTGGGAAAGAAATATCAGAACAAAAGGGAAAAACCACAAGAGAAAACCAACAGAAGAAAGGGGGAAAAAAGTGAACATAACATGTATTGATTTACATCCAGTCTCCATAGTTCTTTCTTTGGATGCAGATGGCATTTTCTATGCAAAGTCTATTGGCATTGCCTTGGATCATTGAACCACTGAGAAGAATTAAATCTTTCATAGTAGATCATCACACAATCTTGTTACTATGTAAAATGTATTCCTGGTTGTGCTTGTTTCATGCAGCATCAGTTCGTGTAAACCTTTCCATAGCCTATAGCTTTTAAACTGTTCGGTTTTGTTTTGTTTTGTTTTAAATCAAGATACTTTTCTTTTTCCAATCTTGTGGTATCTCCTGATTTTATGTGATCTCTCAGTAGTATTTGGTATAACTCAACAGTCACAGTTATTTAACAAGACAAAAAGACTCAACTCATTGTTCTACATGAATTGAATTTATCAAGAACTGCTAGATGTTTTCTTACTTGTGTCATGCTTTCAACAGGAACTATGAAACACTTAGAGTGGAAGCTTGTAATTTCCTTGAGAAGACAAAATTTGTCTTATTCTATCCTTTACAGTATTAAGCATCTAATTAATCCTTAATAAATATTTGCTGAATTGAATCCTGTTGAATTAAAAAATATAGTTGGTTTATATCTTGTGCTATTAAGTAAGGTATAGATTTAGGGCTTTTTAGAAGTAACTTTAGCCCATTGTTATTTGCCTATCATTTTGCTACATAAGAATGAATTTGAAATCCTGTGCTTAACTGGAAATGCAGAAAGGACTTTATATTCCAGCAACAAAATGAGAGATACAAGGAGCAAAATAAAAGCATCTGATCTGAAGTCATTCTGTCACAAGCATAGTCAAGCTGGAAGAGCTGGCTAGTGATGTAGACCATCTGTTTTCTTCCCTCTGCTCCTTTTATGTTATAATGGAAGATTTTTTAAAATAATAATAATAAATACATTTAGTTGAACTATTTCACTATTACATTTTCTTTTTTTGGTTAAACCATTTTCTATGTTCATTTTTATAAAGTCAATCACAGTAGAAAGAATTGTATTGGTCAGTGAACACATGAATAACTTGGTTTGTAGGGGCTCAGTTGCTCATGCCTCCTCTAAAAGTCAGCTTGCCAATATGACCATCATGTATTTTAATTTACCCAAAGAATGGTGAGCCTTGAAAGGATGAGCAATGCTTTGTATTTCTACCCAAGCTGAGAACATTGTGGCATTTTTAACAAGACAAAATATATCTTTAGTTTGAAGCATAATGAAGTAACTTAAAAGTAATCTAACTTTTAATTTTTAATCACTGTTAAATACTGATTTTTCCCCTTTTCAAAGAAACTTACAAAAGGTTCTTTCTGTCTCCCTCTCTCCTTCCCTCCCCCCCTCTTTCCCTTCTCTCTCCCTCCTCTTTCTCTTTCCTCTTTCTCCCTTCTCTCTCTCCCCTCTCTTTCCCTTCTCTTTCCTCTCTTTCTTCCCCTTCTATCTCCCCCTTTTCTCTCTCCCCTCTCTCTCAGTCTGTGTGTGTGTGTGTGTGTTTTAACTGTGGAATTTTCCTTGGCAGTCTGGATAAAGAATTTTGGCACTTGGATTGCCTAAAAGTTGTACTTTACTTAATTCAGACAGATTTTAGATAGATAGGACTGAAGCTAATTCATAAACTGCATTAGCTGTTTTTGTTGTTTTTATGAGTCCTTAAAATAAAGAGAAGCAGTGAGCCATAACAGAAAGGGAGTCAGATTAGCAGTCAATGTTTAAATCTTGCTACACATCACCTTTTTGACATTGGAAGAGACGCTTAACTCTGGCAACTCTTTTAAAATGTAAATTGAAGAGAAGGTATAGATGTATTTTGTTACAATTTGCCCACATGGGAATTCCTTATACTCACTGATACAGTCCCTATCTCTATCATTAAGATAAATAAATTGGTTAAAATTGCAGTGTCTCAAACGTTTCCTTCCAACCAAACATATATGGTGCCATACTACCCTTGACTTCATGTTTATGTATTTCAAGGCTCACAGACCAAAGAGAGACCATAAGTCTTGGCAGAATGGAGGTAAGCCAAAAAACATGAGAGCCCAGCTCCTAGCTCCCCTCTATATTTAAATAGCATCCTAGTATCCTTAAAGGCTTAAGAACTGTCACCTGCGAGGGAAAGGGCCCCACATGTGCAAGAATGTTTGTGGCAGCCCTTTTTGTAGTGGCTAAAAACTGGAAACTGAAGGGATGCCCATCAATTGGAGAGTGGCTGAATAAATTATGGCATATGAATGTTATGGAATATTATTGCTCTGTAAGAAACGACCAGCAGGACGATTTCAGAGAGGCCTGGAGGGACTTGCATGAACTGATGCTGAGTGAAACGAGCAGAACCAGGAGATCATCATACACAGCAACAACAGTATTACATGATCAATTCTGATGGACATGACTCTCTGCAACAAAGAATTGTCTCAAACCAGTTCCAATTGTTCACTGAAGAAAACCAGATACACCCAGAGAGAGGGATATGAAATATGGACCACAACGTAACATTTTCATGACCTCTATTGACATTTGCATTGTGTTGCTTTTCTCTGATTCTTTTTTTTTTTCTTGTAGATAGGATTTTTCTTGCATAACTTCTCAAGCATTTCAACATTATTAACATGTAGTGGACTTCCTGCCATCTAGGGAAGGGGAGGGGACTGGGGGTAAAATTTGTAATGGAAAGCTTTGTAAAGATCAACGCTGGGGAACTACCCATACATATGTTATACAAATAAAAAGCTTTAACAAAAAAAAAAAACTGTCACCTGCATCATTCTTATCATAATGCCATTGTTATCAGTCTGAAATTAGCATTGTTTTGGACACAGACAGCTAGATTAGGCGGAATGGGAGCAACAAGGAGAAGACAACTTTATTTTACTTGGATAAAGAATTCCCAGATGAAGAAGCCAAATTCTTCTTTGCAATTTACAATCTTAGAGAGTTGCCTAGAATATTAATAGAATAAGTAACTTGCCAAGTACCACAGCCAGTACCAGAAGTAAAACTTGAACACAGATCTTCCTTATTTTATGGTCACTTCTCTATTTACTATATCATATTGATTTTCATGGTGATAAGACACTGAGAAATAATACTAATGCATTGCATATATGTAGGGTGTCCCAAAAGTCCTAGTGCAATCTTAGGCTACTGAAACTTAAAACTGTACTAAGACTTTTGGAACACACTGTATATAATTTACATTTTTCTATTGCTTTCACACATGATGATCTTTGGCTGCAACATATCCATTTGTGATATGCAGATAACTTTACAATAGTAATATTTTATTAATAAAACCTTGCAAGCTAGAGAAGGCAAGTTTTATACTTAAGATTTAAATATGCTGAAACTAAGCAAAAGAAAAAAGTAGATTAGTCAGTTACAAAATTGCAAAGCCAGAACTATAATCCAGTTAGTCTGATGGCTTGTCTAGTATTCTTCCAATTCTCCTGTACTGTCCCATTTGTACAAAATGATATCATCATCGCCTAATAGTTATTTCAAATGCACCTGATTTACTATTGTTAAGAAATTTGCACTTGGCGAAGATCTACTTATTACCTAAGTGATATATTGTTGATAGCTGATAGCAATTTACCAAATTCATATTCCTCATAATAAGCTACTTTTTCAGAGGCCCAGGTTTATATTGCCAAGCTGTCAGACTAGATATTTCATTATGTGATCATCGATCACAGTTGATTCCTAGTTTTATTATGAATAATTTTGGATGAAAGATCTGGACTACTAAAATTTGTCCTCAATTTTTTTTTTTCTTTTAGAAATATGAGGTATACACATATAAGTTTATTATCTATAGGTACTCATAAAATATAGGGTAAAAATTTTGTGTGAATATAAATTATCTGCTCAGTTTTATTCTAAAGCTAACTTTACCTTAGTGACATTTTATTGCTACTACCTCAAGGGATCTATGCTGTGAAATTCTAATTTACTACTGGCAGAATGAGATCCCTAACTTCTTCATGTCTTGAAATTCATAGAGGTTTTTTTTTATTATTATTATTAGATGCTCAGAGAAAAAGATGAATGGAATTTTCTTTAATGAAAAAGGCTATGAAGAATATGTATAGGATAGGGATGGGGATGGTAAGAGGGATTGAACTTATTGTTTCATTGTTATAGTAAGAAAATTAGAGATTGAGGATACTTCTACCAATACAAACGTTCACATTCTCAGAAATGCCGATTTTTGGAAAACAACTAGGAGCACTGGGAGTTCATAATGTTACACAGCTACTTATTATACAATATTTATATTATGCCATTATATTATACAATGTTTTTCCAAATTCAACAGTATATAAGAAACTTTGGGAAATACAATAAGATGTAAATCCCATGTTTTATCGAATTTATATTCTCTGCCTAAACTCATGAAATATAGGAGCTTTAAAAAATTATTGTGCTTACTTTAATCAATCTTCCTTCCACTATATTAAGTTTAAGAAAAATGTACTTTTCATTTTAATTCCTTTCCAGTGAATCCCTCTCCTTTTAAATAAATTGTCTACTTCAAATAATTTCTTGGTTTTATAATGTCACTTTCAAGGTGTTAAAATAACCAACATTCTTCTTTTATTATTCCTTAAGAAGACAACTTGGAAAGTGGTGTAAAATGTATAACATTGAAGGGAAAACTACATATCTAATGATTTTAAATGAACAACAAATATATTTGCAATTGTTTCATGCTTATTGTGCAGCTTCTGAATAAGGGGCATGTGGCTTTTATTTGTATCTTTGTGCTTATGGTGCTATCAAAAAAAGTTAATAACATAGATCCCCATCAATTAAATAGTACCTAAAGGAGACCTTTGTGTTGAATTTGAAATCCACTTAAATATTCTGGGTTAGAAAATCTCCACCAGTACCAAATCATGAAATCAAAATGTAAGTAAAAGATCAAAGACTTTACACAGCTGGGAGTGGTGGCTGCTCAATCGACACCAGGCTTCTGAACTGAATTGTTAGCAAAACCATGTTTAATAGTGGTGTTGAGTGTTGATATCACTCTGAAGGTAGTATAGCTTTGGAAATTTTAAAAGAAAGACATAGAGGGGACAAAAGGGATAAAGGAAGGGGGGGAGGAGAAACACTCTGTGGAAAACATTTGTCTTTCAAAAATATTAATAACCATTTTATCAGGGAAAAAATAAAGCTCCTATAACCAACAAATGAATTTTGCAGGCAAGTCTTCCAAATCCTTTCATAAAGTAAGACATTTTAATTTTTCAGCACAATTACTGGACACTATCAAGTAACCCTCAAATGACATCTTGACATGATATATATCATTAACTCCTGTCTTTAAATCAGGTAGACAAGTTCCAAATCACTTCTCAGGGATCAAGAGTGAATCATGTCATAGTTATGTAAGGTTGTTTTCTCCATGGATTCTTCATTTGTGGAAACATTTCAAAGTATCTAGTGATAAAGGTGAATAAAATTTCTTAGGATGAGAGTATTATGCAAAATAACAGTGAATTGGTCTCATAGTTTTTAAGTATAGATTGTTCCCCCCTTCTCTTTATAGTGCCCTTTAGAGTCTGTCTAGAATACATCTGGTGTTTGTTCTCTTGAACTAAAAATAACTAGTAGACCACCAGTAATTTAAATTGTACCCTGTTCCAAGGATGTCTGACGTGTGGTCCCTTTGGAAGAACTAATGCAGCAAACTGACTTTAAACCTGGAAATAGGGTTATGTAGACCAACAGAAGGATGCAATTAGCCAATATCAAGAATGTTACCTGCAAATTTCTTTCACAAATACTTACTAATTACACTGGCAAACCACTCTTATGCAGTTGCACACAGTGAAATAATAATGGTTATGGTGTTTAATTTTCAATTTGATCTCTTATTTTCTGGAATTATAGGGGAAGGAAATGTCACATTATGCTAATGGTTACCAGGCTACTAAAGAACACACACATTCAAATTGTTTATTTCTTAAGGCTTCTTTTTTTAACAACCATGATGCAGTTTTCAATATTCTTCTTTTTCATAATCAAAGAAACATTTTAAAGATGCAAGGGTGGTTTTTTGTTTGTTTGTTTGTTTGTTTGTTTTTTACCTTTCTCAAATTCTCATAGTTTATTTACTATTGCTAGTTTTATAAAATATCCAGTAAAAAGAAGAAAATATATAATGAAATCAAAGAAATGAAAGGCACTTTGGAAGTCATCAGATCTTGTACTGTCCCTTATCAATAAGGAAACTGAAACTCAGTGAGACACAGTAATTTAAATTGATGAATTATGCAAACTAAAAAAGTTCACCAAATCCATTCCCTTTATTTTGTAGATAAGGAAATTACATTTTAGACAAAGTTTAAAGGGCTTGCTCTAAGGTACACAGATAGTGGCAAAGCTGAGATAATACAAGAAAGGTCACAACTAAGAAGAGCTAGCTGCAAAAAAATATGCCCTGTCCAATGCTCTTTCTTCTCCCATATGAAGTCTATTCAATGAAATGATTTTAAAATATAAGATTATTTCATTCAAAATGGATAGGAGTACCACTCTTGGAATCAGGAAGACCCGAGTTCCAATGTAACCACAGACACTAGTGATTCTAAGCAAGTCACTTAATCTCTTTGGCTCAGCATCCTTAACTATTTAAAAAAAAAAACGAAGACAATAATAGCATCTATCCCTTAGGGTTATTGTAAATATCAAATCAGATATTTGTAATTCACTTGGGAAAGTGCTTGGAATATAATGGGTACTTAATAAATGCTTGGTCCTTTCCCTTTCCCTATATCATCTGAAAATAAAAATTAAAAAAGTAGTCCAATAACCTACTTTCACATTCCAGTTATGACAGTATTTTGTGTCATCTTTTGAAAGCAGTATTCTTTTCTAGATCTTTTTGAGCCATATTTTCTATTCTTTAAAATAGAATTAATAATATTTACCCTACTTTCCTCTTAAGGAATTCCTTTTATTATAGGGAAAGTCCTTAGTAAGCTTTTAAGTGCTATAGATATATGAATTTGAGGTTAACTAAATTTGCAAAAATAATTTCAAGAAAATAACTTGGTCCATGGATAATGGCTATACATTTTTTTTATTTGTAAATAAAAGACTATTTGTGATACATAAGTAAATGAGAAGAATGTTATAGGCAGTACTGTAGTATAGATTTGTACTATAATGGAAATCTCAGAATATTAAGATTCCACAACTAGTACGGGGATTGTGAGGCCCTGGGCAAGTTATCTAACCTCCCATTATCCTTTGCAGCTTTTTTTAGCAAGAGGTGTTTAACCCTTTGTATGTCATGAACAATCTGGTCATTGGCAGTCATTTGACAGTCTGGTGACACCTATGGACATCTCAAAATAGTTTTAAATGCATAAAATAAAATACATGGAATTAAAAGGAAACTACATATTTTGAAGTCCAAAAGGCCATTGTAGATATAGAACTCAAGAGAGATCTGAATTAGATCTTTGTGTATGTGAATAGAGTCAAATGTTTTCAAAAGATCAAGGGAATGACCTTTGAGAAAAGAACAATAGATTAGATAATTAACTTTTTTGGCAACTTTGGAAAACAAAGTTTCCATTGAATTATGAAGTCAGAAGCCAGTTTTCAGATTAAAGAGATTGAAAGAGAAAATGGAACCACCTAATAGGCATGGTTTTTTCAAAATGTTAAACTGAGGAGAGAGAACATGTTGGACAATAGATAGGATGACTAGATCATATATATATATATACATATATATATATATATGTTTTGTTGTGGGTTTTTTTTTAATGATGGGCATTTTCATAGGCATCAGAGAAGGACCCAGCATACTGGGTAGGTTGAAGATAATAATGGAAGCAATCTGTTGGAGAAGATAAGAAATGAGATCAAGAATAAATGTACACTAGGAGCAGCTAGGTGGCACAGTGGATAGAGTACCAGCTCTGAAGTCAGGAGGACCTGAGTTCAAATACGATCTCAGACACTTAACACTTCTAGCTGTGTGACATTGGGCAAGTCACTTAACCCAATTGCCTCAGGGGGGGAAAAGAATAAATGTACACTGACTGGTCTTGGTAAAGAGAAGGGCCACCTCTTCGTCTGAGACAGGAATGGAAGAAGACATAGTGGGGAAGTTATCTGATGTGAGACTAGGAGGGGAAGAGAAGGAGCTCTTGTTGAATGGCTTCAGTTTTTTCACTGAAATTTGAAGTGAAGGTCTTGGCTGTGAAATCATGGAGGAGAAAGTACTCCCAGAGACTTGGAGTTTCTTTTTTTGATAACTTGCAAAGAGAATGTTATGCCAAATATATAGGACAGAAGGGAAAGGGGAAGAAGACAAACTGAAAAATTATCTTGTTGCACTGAAAGTCCAGTTTTGGATACCATGATTTTGTCATAGACCAAATCAATACAGTTTGGTAATAAGAATACAGAGTGATAATAGAAGTAATCCAAAATTAGGATTTGGAAAGATCTGATTGTCAATAGAACAAGAAGGCAAGAAGAGATTGAGATTGGAGAAGGAGCAGAGCATATAAGAAATGGCCTGGTGGGGGAAAAGGGAAGTGAAGTATGGAAGGAATAGAAGACACATTAAAGGATAAGGAAAAAGAATGGCACTAGAGAAGATAAGACACCAACAAAGATAAAATTATAAAAGGTTGTGATCAGATAAGGGAATTTCAAAGTCCATGAAATGGAAGTGAAGAACTTTGGGTAATAAGATCAAAGTTTTCATTGTGTCCTTAAAGAATATAAGAATGAATATGCTAAGGAACTGGGAATTAAATATTGGAGAGACCTTCAATATCTAATTTAATTACCCTCATGTAAGAATAGAATTGGAGTATGGCATATTAGACAGGCCCTGAGGAAGAAAGGAAAATGTTCTGGAGGTAGGTTGGTAATAACTGCCAAGATCTGGCTTTGGTAAATATTTGGATAATATTAATTTCAAAGGAGAATATGTTACTGAATTATGGTGGTAGAAGGAGAATATGGAAATGACAATGGGGAGGAAGGAATAATCTGCTTCCCCTTTTGTAACCATTTAATTTGAGGAGTAAGAGTAAAGGATAGTAAGGCAAGCACTTTGATCAGGAGAAACTAGATTTTAGCTAAGTCTGGAAAACAGGAGTGAAAAAAGGAAGTTTTATAGTTTGTTTTTTTTTGGTTTGTTTTTAAGTGTATTAATTATGGAGCAAGTATTCCAAAAGGCACTATTGAAGGTTTAGTTTGTGGGACATTAGGAGCAAGGACATGAAACGTATGAGAGTAAGGGAGTAGATCCTTAAAGATGAGGTGTGGCATTTGTGCATCAACTGCCCAGGATTCAAGATCAATGGAATGGGAAGTGATTGAGTAATTACTTAATCCAAGCACAGTATCACATATATATAGAGAGAGGTCCATTGAGGGAGGAAGATGGTTAAATTTTTTGAAGTTCTCCTTCAAGATTCATCTTTGTACCCTGGTTTGTAATAGTGTCCTATGAGAGCTCAGAAAATTATACATTGCAGGCACTTTATAAATGCTTATTCAGAATAGAAAGAATCCAGAACTATAGACTAAGGAAACAGGAACCCATTATAGTGGCACAGTCTGGTGATAGTGCAAGGTAGGTCTGCCATTAGGGAAGGCACTAAAGGCCAACAGAAGTCATGACTTGAGTGGGGTGGACCTGGGCCTGAATAACAAGAAACTGATAAAAGTCATTAGGTAGGTTCTATGATCTTGTCTCTGACTGGGCTGACAGCAAAGCTATATGAATTAATTTTAACTTAGAGAAAGGAGAAAACTCAATCTTGTTTGGTTCTGTTTTTTTAGGGAGCACATCAAAATTTTATTAATGATGTTGCCAAAAGATTTTCTCTCAGTTTGTCTCTGCTCCCAGCCAGGAGAAAGTTTGACACTTTTAACTAGGGCTTGAACCCTGGTGTTTCCTATATCTCTGTATACAAAAACCAGTTTATCCCTTTTGCAGGCCCTGTTTGTAATTAAGATAGAGCATTTTTTGAAGTTAAAATAGGTTAGATATTATCTATTATTAGGTCTTTGTACTGACTTTTAAAGGTACTGCTTAAAACAACAAATAAACAACTTTAAAGGAAAGAGATTTTTGAGAGGGGTATGTGTGTGTGTGTGTGTGTGTGTCCATCTACTAAAACATATGTCAAACCACTCAAATTAAAATCCTCACCCTCACTCTAAGGGCCACTCCTTCAAAATTTCCCAAATGTTTTCTAGAAAAGACCAAAAGCAACACTGTCACACTTCCAGGTCACAAAATTCACAAGAGAACAAACTAGAGATTTTCATTACATTTCATTAACTTTCCAAAAAACCCTCTATAAAATAAGGATTATACTCCAGACATAGAATAATTACAGTTAAATTCACAGGACATTAAAAGGTAAAATCCTTATACAGTCAAAAGAGAAATGAAATCCATGAAAGAAAAAAAATTAAAAAGAATATATGACAATTTATAACTCTCCATGCAAAAAAAATTAATTAGCATAATAGAAAAAAGTGAATCCATGGTAGATAGTTTATCAAAAGAAGTAAAAATAGGATTACCAAATTTAGAATAAAAATTCAAAAATGAAGATACAAATTAAAGAACACCATAAGGCAACAGTATTGAAGGAATGGATCAATATATGATAAAGCATTTATTAAGCATGAACTATATTCTAGACACATCTATCTCTTTAAATGTATAAATGCATGCAAGATAATACATGGCACTTTGAAGAGCTTATATTCTCATAGGAGAAGAGTGAACATAAAGGGAAGCTAAAAGTAGGAATAGCAAGGCAATCCTCTTAGGAAATAGCAAGAAAATGGAATAGAAGTTTTGTTCTGGTAAAGGTAAAATGAAAGATCACCTATCAGTACCTAGGGGTTCCTGATTTCTGTAGGAAATGGATGAGGGAAAGTAGCAGAATTCACTGAAATACACAGGAGGAATGATTTGTAAGTGGGCAGTAAGTGATGACAAGATAAGGCAGACAAGATAAGGCAAATCTCCATGGTTTTTATATAAGCCAAAGCCATGTGTTACAAAAATGTTTTTAAAGATCATTTATGGATCATAAATCTACCAGAAGATCATAATAAATCCAATGGCATAAAAAATTATATAAGAAAACCACCTAGGACTTTGAATGGGAGAGCAGAAAGGAAGAACATTATTAAAGAACTTATAGATTATTTCTAGAAATTTTTTTAAATGTTACAAACAAGATACATAATAGTAGGTTTGACAATCCCATGACAACAAATTTAGTAACAGGCAAGAGAAAGATTTACAGAAATAAAGTAAAGGAAATTAAACTAAGCTAAACTAAAGCTTCACTCATTACTAGAAATCTCAGGAGGGAATAAAACAGTATATTCAAGAAAGCAATGAAGCTCAAGCTGCAGCTCAAATGATATAATTTGCAAAATTGAATTAAATCAGTAAGGGGAAAAATAAATATTCAACAAATGAAATTAATATTTCTAGACAAAGGAAAAACAAACACAAGTTGAATATTTTACTTACAAATATGACAAATAAAAACACTATATAATTTACTCAAAGATTAAGTAAAGAAATAAATTATTCAGTATTTATAGGTTTTTTGTTTTTGTTTTGTTTTGTTTTGTTTTTGAAAAAGAGAAAGACTGGCCTATAGGGTAAAAATAAGATCATCAAAGGTTATAAATGTTGACCAAGTGCTAAAGATGTAAGGAAGACTTAAACAAATAGAAATAGGATGAAGGAGTAAAACTGAAGTACCATGAATTAAATATTTCAATTTCTTTACAGGGATTATATTCTGTTAGACAAAACTGTATTTTAAAAAATGTTTGAAGGTTGAGATTGGAAGTGGAAGTCAAAATAGAAGGGGTATACCCTTATCAAGTGGAAAAGTGAAAGATAATTCTCATAGTTTCTCAGTAAAAAAAGATAGGACACTTAAATATGAGAGAAGGGGGTAAAAGGAAGAGATTAAATTTGAGTGAATAAAATTCAGAGTCTCAGTCCAATTCAGAAGAGTAGACCTAAGTGAAGAATATTCTCACAATAAAATAGGTATATTCCTACTTTGAGAGATGAAAACTTATGGTGAGAATAGGATGAAAGTAGTGATGGGAGAATTTAAACCACCTTCTCTTTGAAAATGCTCTGCTGTCAACATTATTCTGGCTCAAAAACTCAGGTGGTCAGACTGTGGAAGGGACAGAGTGCTGGATGAAGGATTCATAAGATTTGAGACACATTCATTTCTTTTTTTATATATATATAAAGCTTTTTATTTACAAAACATATGAGTGACCTTTCAACATTGACCTTTGCAAAAACTTTTTTTTTCCCAAGCTTTTCCCCTCCTTCCCCCCACCCCTCACCCCTAGATGACAGGTAATCTAATACATGCTAAATAGGATAAATTATATGACAAATACAATACATGTATACATATCTATACAGTTATCTTACTGTACAAGAAACATCAGATCTAGAAAGAGAAGAAGAAAAAAACAACCTAAGAAGGAAAACAAAATGCATGGAAATATTCACAGAAAGCGTTAAAATGCTGTGTTGTGGTTCACTCTCAGTTCCCACAGGCCTCTCTCTGGATGTATATGACTATCTTCATCGCAGAACAACTGGTTTGAATCACATCATTGTTGAAGAGAACCATGTCAATCAAAATTGATAATCATATAGTCTTGTTGCTGTGTATAATGTTCTGCTGATTTCACTCAGCATCAGTTCGTGGACACATTCATTTCTACCATGGAGCAATATGCTCGTAATAATGAGGAATTGCAGGAAAAAAATAAATGATGAGAAAATATAAAGACAGTAAGAGAAATTTGTTAGAAGAATTAGTTCAAACTCCATGTTTCATAAACATTTAGGGGTATAGTTCACAGAGGACAAAAATTTAGTGGGGGAAAACTGAAAGAATAAGTGAAGCACAAAAAACCAAGCACTGAAAAAAATAAAACTACAAGCCAAGAGGAAAAGATGCATAAGGGGGAGAGGGGATTTTAAACTAAACATTTGAAAAAGTAATCCTATTCCAAATTTTCTCCAACAGATTGCCCCCTCCATCATCTCCACCCTCTCCCTCATATTCATTCTCTCCTTGTCTCCTGGATGCTTCCCTACCACCTACAAATATGCCCATGTCTGCTCCATCCTAAAACAAAGCAAAACAACTTATTGGATCCATCCACCCCCTAATAGCTATGTCCTATATATTTTCTCTCTTTTTTTGTCTTAATTCTTTGAGAAGACTGTTTATAATTGTTGCCTCTAGTTACTTTCTAATTAAAAAAAACAGAACAACTCTCTAGTCTGACTTGCATAATTCAATTGAAACAGTACTCTCCAAAGTTATCAATGCTCTTGTAATTGTCAGATATAATGCCCTTGTTTAAATTGTCATTCTCACCTCTCTGTTGCCTTTGACACTATATCACACTCTCTTCCTTGAGAGCATCCTCTTTCGGTGTCTGTGACATTCTGTCCTACTTCCCATCCTACTTTTCTGACTACTAATCAGTCTCCTTTGCTTAATCTTCATTCATTTCACTCCCCTATAATCAGTTTCCCCCAGGATTCTGCCATGGGCCCAATTTCCTTTTATACTATTTCAATTGGGTATCTCATAGTTTCAGTTATCTCTATGCTAGTTAGTGATTCTCAAATCTGCTTATCCAACTCTAAATTCTACTCACTTTCCCAGCCTTATTAGATATCTCATATTGCATGTCCTCTAGATATCTTAAACTCTCCATGCCCCAAACTAAACACATTATCTTTCTCTCCCTTTCCCCCCTCCAAAAAAATACCCAGCACTGCTTCTGAGTCCCTTCCTTTGGTCCCCTCCTCCCCACCATGTCCGATCTATTGCCAAGTCCTGTCAATTTTACTTGTGTAACATCTTTCATATATATTCCTTTTCTCTCCTCTGACATTGCCACAGCCAGGTGCAGGATCTCATTACCACATGCCTAGACTAATGCAATAGCCTGATGGTTGGTCTTCAGGCCACAAGTCTTTCCCTGATCCAATTCATCATCCACTCAACTGTCAAAATTATTTTTGTAAACATAGGTAATACCATATCACTCTCCTCCACAAAATCCACTGGCTGCCTATTGCTTCTGAGGTAAAATATAAAACTCTTTTTGGCAAATTTAAAACTCTATTCCACAAATTATACCCTCCCTACCCTTCCAGTTTTCTTATATCCTACTCTTTTCAAATATTCTGTAAAACTGGCTTCTTTTTTTGTTCAGTTTTATCCCATTCTTCATGATCCTGTTTAGGGTTTTCTTGGGAAAGATGCTGGAGTGATTTGCCATTTCCTTTTCTAGACACATGAGGAAACAGCATTAAGTGATTTGCCAAGAGTCACACAGCTAGTAAGTCTCTTGAGTCTGGAATTGAACTTGGATCTTCCTGATTTCAGCCACAGTTCCCTATCCATTGTGATATCCAGTTGCTTCCTTGATGTTTTTCAAACAATGTACATCATCTCCAAACTCTAGGTATTTTTGCTTGTTTTTCCCCATGCTTGAAATAGTTTGGCTGCTTCTCCTCTACTTTTGGCTCCTTGGATTTCAAATCCCAGGTAAAATCTCATTTTTTTTAAAATGAGAAGCCCTTAATTTCCTTTATTGATTACCTCCAATTCATTCTGTATATAATTTGTCTGTTGTATTGTTTTTACCTATTAAACTCTGAACTCAATAAGAACATAAAGTAGGTATTAATGTTTATAGACTGACAGAAAGAAAAGAGGGGAAACAGGAAGAAATAGATAAAGAAAATAACAAGTCAAACAGTAAAACCAGGAAAATAACTCATAAATGAGAAGTGGGATAAAGGGTCAAAAAAAAAAAAAAAGCCTGTAGAAATAGGTATGCATCAAAGTAGCTTAACCAAAACTGATTATAAAGACAAAGTAACTCCCTTAAAAGAGAAAGGAGTAGAGGCAGCTAGGTGGCATAATGGATAGACCACCAGCCCAGAAGTCAGAAGGACTTGAGTTTAAATCTGGTCTTAGACACTTAATACTTCCTAGCTGTGTGACTTTGGGAAAGTCACTTAAACCCAATTGCCTCAGCAAAAAAAAGAAAAGAGAGAGAGAGAGAGAGAGAGAGAGAGAGAGAGAGAGAGAGAGAGA
>JAJPUD010006985.1:54390-117229 GCA_023553655.1 Myrmecobius fasciatus
AGAGAGAGAGAGAGAGAGAGAGAGAGAGAGAGAGAGAGAGAGAGAGAGAGAGAGAAAAGAGTAAAAAAAATTAACTAAAGCATTACTAAATACATAAAAGCAAAAAAACTTCCACAAATTTAACTGTCAAAATTTTTAATATGAATGAATAAATTAAATATTGGCAGAATGGATAATAAAGCAACCTCCCACAATTTGACATTTATGAGATACACATCTAAAGAAGTAAAGAATATGTATAGAATCAAAATCAGAGACTATTAAAAATGTATTCTCTATCAGGCAAATTCAATAATCTTGAGTTACAATAATGCTATTACACAAAGCAAAAATAAAAATTGACAAAATTAATAGAAGTAAAAAACCTAAAGACAGCAGTAAATAAAGCAATATTAAGTATTCATACATCAAATAGTAAAATTCATAAGGGAAAAATATCTAAATTGAAAAAAATATATATTTCAAATAATATAACAATAGATAGACTTCATGTTCTTTTCTCAGAGTTGGGTAATTCTAACAAAAAGATAAACAAAAAGTAAAATGTTGACCTGGACAAATTATTGGAGAACTTAGAGTGAATAGCTTTATGGCATCTTCTAAATGGAACTATTAGAGATTATATATTATCAAAAAGTTTCTTTATAAAGATAGATTATGTTTTAGAGTACAGATTACAGATGTGTTAAAAAGCATAAATATTGAATGTATAATTTAAAGACTATAATTCAAAATAAATAGTATTAGAGAAAAAGTAAAAAATATAAAATAGACTCTCACTAATGAAATCCTAAACAGGGTCTGACAAAGAATAGATTGAAGAAATAAACAAGATGCAATTGAAGCAACTTTCACAGGCAAAATTATGTCCCTAAAACGTGTAAGAGGAAAACAGAAAAAATATCAAAGAAGTGACTGTGTAATTTAAAAAATCAGAAAAACCCATAAACCCCAAATAAACAAAACAGAAAATATTTTGAAAGTCAGAAAAAAATTTAATTTACAAATCAGAAATGCTTTAAGATTTATAAAACCAAGAGGTGATATTAAAAAAAGACTAATAAAAATTACAAATATTTAATCAATATGATTAAAAATAGAAAAGGTATGCTGACTAGGGGAGGAGTAGGAGAAAGGGAGAGAATAAGAATTTGGAACACAAAGTTTTGCAAGGGTGAATGTTGAAAACTATCTTTGCATATATTTTGAAAATAAAAACCTATTATTTAACTAAAGAAATAATAGAAAAGGTAAAAGTCACACCAACCTTTGAAGAAATTAAAAAGTATTATCAGACACTACTATAATTGATAAAATGTCAACAAAATTGGGAATTCAAAAGTCTTGAAGGATTACCTACAAAAACATAAAAGAGTCAAATTAACAGAACATAAAACAGTAATTTTAAATAATCTAATCTCAGAAAAATATTGTTAGCCATAAAAGAATTTTCAAAGAAAAGAAAATTCTTTGTTTAAATAGGTTTACATAATTCTATCAATTTTAAAGCTCAATATATAAATTACACAATATATTCTTTTTAAAAATAATATTGTATTGCATTAAGAACATTCTTTTTTAAAATTTGAGTTCTAAGTTTTCTCTCTTCATTCTCCCTTCCCTAAAACAATTAACAAGTGAAAGTAGATTATACATGTACAATCATGCAAAATATATTTCCATATTAAGTTATAAAAGAAAACACAGACCAAAAAAACAAGAGAAAAAAGAAAGTTAAAATTATTACATTTCTATCTACATTCAATCTCTGTAGGTGGATAGCAATTTTTATCAGAAGTCCTTTGGAACTTTCTTAGATAAATATACTGCTAAAAATAGCTGTTATTCACAGTTGATCATCATACGGTATTACTATGATTGTTACATTGTTCTTCTGATAACTGCATATGTAAATCTTTTTTTAAGTTTTCATAACTGGTTGTGGCATGAAAGTATTTATCACAATTACATATCACAACATATAAAACTTATTCTTAAAAATTGAGACTGTTAGCATTTTGTTTAACTCTTTTTATATGAGACAAATGTGGTCCCACTATTTAATCAAGGAAGGATAAAGAAAAAAAAAACTATTGACCAATATTATCAATATATCAGGATTCAAAAAAATTAAATTCCTGGGGGAAAGTCTGAAACTATTTATTCTTTTAAAATATCATAGAAGTTAGATTTAAATCAGGAATATAAGGATGCTTGTAAATTAGAGAAACAATTACCATAATCAGTCACAATAAAAAAAAACAAATATTCAAGACCATGTGACCATTTCAGTAGATAAAGAAAAAATTTTGAAAAAGTGCATTGTTACTAAAGTTCCAGGGGTGGAGCCGAGATGGTGGAATAAAGCCAAAAAGCTGCTCAAGACTCCCAGTTTCTCTTGAAAGCCACATGAAAACAAGGCTCTGACTGAATCAAACCACTCTCCAGCTCAAAATAGACTGCAAAAACTTCAAGAAAGGTCAGTCTCACTGGGATGAAAAGGGTGTTTAGCCCAGCTTAAATAGACGCTGGGAAAGCTAGTGAGAGGGTCTTAATCACAGCAAATCAGCAATTAAGATCCTCAGTCCTGGCTCAGTAGAAGAGCACATCAGTGGGGCAACTTTCAGTCCCAGCTCAGAAGCAAACTCTGGGAAACCAGGCTGTTTCCTGAAAACAGAAGACAAAGCTACCCTTTGCAAACACAAAGGGACCCTTTGCTTAAAGCCAAGTCTCAGAGCTGCACATGAAGCTTGGGACATCCTCCACAAACAAGGACAGAATGTCCAAGAAAAAATCTGAAAGAGTGATATAAATTGGTCTCAAGGACAAAGAGGTTTCTTGGAAGTGCTCATAAAAGGCTTCAAAAGGCAAATAAGAGAGAGAGAAAAAGAAATGAGAGGTATTCATGAGAGAGTCAACAGCTTGGAAAAGGAATGAAAAAGATTGAAGAAAACAATAGTTTTTTAGTAGAATTTAACAAATGGAAAGAGATACAAAAGTTAACTGAAGAAAATCACACATTAAAAACTAGAACAGGACAAATGGAAGCTAATAACTCTGTGACACATCAAGTATCAGTCAAACTAAAAAAGAATGGAAAAAATGGAAGAAAATATGAAATACCTCATTGGAAAAACAGCTGACCTGGAAAATAGATCCAGAAGAGACAATTTTAAAATTATTAGTCTACCTGAAGGTCATGGCCAAAAAAAAAAAAAAATGAACCTGGATAACATTCTACATGAGATCATTAAGGAAAACCGCCCCAATACTCTAGAAACACAGAAGGGAATTGAAAAGATCCATCAGTCACTTTCAGAAGGGGACTCCCCAACACAAACCCCAAAGAACATTGTTGTGAAACTCCAGAACTACAATCTCAAGAGAAAAAAACTGTAAGCTGCCAGACAAAAACAATTCAAATATCAACGAATAATAGTCAGGAGTACCCAAGATCTGGCAGCTTTTACAATAAAGAATAGGGAGCCTGGAATATGATTTTCTAGAAGGCAAAGGACTTGGGATTACAACCAAGAATTAACTACCCAGTGAGACTCATCATCATCTTTCAGGGGAGGCAATGGAGTTTCAATGAAGTAAGAGACTTTCAATCATTTCTATTTAAATTTTCTGTTTAGTTCTTTTTTTTTTAATCTACAAACATATGACTCAAGAGAACCATAGAAGGGTAAACAGGGAGAAAATATTATTTAAAGATTAAACTGTTTACATCACTGAATGAAAAAACAATATCTGTAACTTGAGAACTGTATCTGTTACTGAGGCAGACAGAGGAGAGCATCACATGAACTGGGGTGTGGCTGTGAATGGACTCTGATGTGATAGCATCAAAGAAAAAGACATGGAAAAAAAGGAAAGAGGAGGTATAATGGGACAATTATTTCACATAAAGAAGTGCAAAAGACCTATTACAATCTAGAGAAAGAAGGGAGGGGAATGAGCATTGTCTGAAGCTTGATCTCCTCAGTTTTGACACTGAGAGAACAATTTAATCATTCAGTTGAGTATGGAAATTTATCTAACACTATAAAGAAATGGGAAGAGAAAGGAAAAGAAAAGGGAGGGACAGGATAGAAGAGAGTGCAGAAACACTAGATGCAAAGGTAAGAGAAAGGGAAAAGGGGTGATAGAAGATAAGGTAGCGAATGGAGTAAGTTAAGAAAAATACTAGTAAGAGAAGGGAGGCGAGGGGATAGGAGATAAGGTAGTGAGTGGGTTGAGAGGGTAAAAAAATGCATAACTAAGGACAAGGTGGAAAGGGAGAACAAAAGTATATACATGGAAAAAATAGGATGGAGAGAAATACAGAGCTGTAATCATAACTGTGTATGTGAATGGGATGAACTCTCCCATAAAATGGAAGTGAATAACAAAGCGGATTAAAAAACAGAATCCAAAAATATATTGTTCATAAGAAACACATCTGACACAGAGAGACACATACAGAGTAAAGGTACAAGGCTGGAACAAAATTGATTATGCTTCAGCAAAGTCAAAAAAGCAGGATTAGCAATTCTGATCTCAGATAAAACAAAAATAAAAATAGATCTTTTTAAAAGAAATAACAAAGTATAATTTGATAAAGGGTACCTTACATAATGAAGTAGTAATGATACTAAATGAATATGCACCAAGTGGTAGAGCAGGGAAATCCCTAGAGAAGATTTTAAGCCAGTAAAAGGAAGAAATAGATAGCAAAATTATATTAGTGGGGGACTTCAACCTTCCCCTCTCAGAACCAAACAAATCTAACCACAAAATAAACAAGAAACAAACTAGGGAGGTTAATAAGATCTTAGAAAACCTAGATACAATAGACCTCTGGAGAAAATTGAATGAGAACAGAAAGGAATACACTTTTTTTTTTTCGGCAGTACATGGCACCTACACAAAAACTGACCATGTATTAGGGCATAAAAACCTCACAATCAAATGCAAAAAGGCAAAAAAATAGTAAATGCTTCCTTTTCAGACCACAATGCAATAAAAATTATATTCAATAAAAGGCCAGGGAAAGAGAGACTAAAAACCAATTGGAAATTAAGCTAATTCTAAAGAATGAATGAATTGAACAACAAATCACAGAAACAATTCCTCATTTCATCCAAGAGAATAACAATAATGAGACAATGTATCAAGACATAGGATGCAGCCAAAGAAGTTCTTTAAAGATAGAGATTTCTATCTCTAAATAGCTACTTGAATAAAATAAAGAAAATGGAGATCATTGAATCAGTTATAAACTAAAAATGCTAGAAAAAGAGCAAATTACAAAACTTCAATTAAACACCAAATTAGAAATTCTGAAACTTAAAAGAGAGATTAATACAATAGAAACTAAGAAAACTATTGAACTAATAAATAAAACTGAGTTGGTTTTATTAAAAAAAAAAAAAACAGATAAATCTTTGGTTAATTTGATCAGAAAAAGAAAAGAAAAAAACAAATTGCCAGCATTTAAAATGAAAATGATGAACTTATCACCAATGAAAAAGCAATTAAAGCAATATTTAGGAGCTATTTTGCTCAATTGTATGGCAGCAAGTCTGAAAATTTAACTGAAATTACAAAAATATAAATTGTCCAGGTCAACAGAAGAGGAAATAAATTACTAATATCATCCCATTTTAGAAAAAGAAATCAAACAAGTCATTACTGAACTCCCTAAGAAAAAATTTCCAGGGCCAGATAGATTCACAAGTGAATTCTACCAAATATTTAAAGAACAATTAATTCCAATACTATGCAAACTACTTGGAAAAATAGGTAAAGAAGGAGTACTGCCAAATTCCTTCTATGACACAAATATGGCACTGATACCTAAATAAGGAAGAGCCAAAACAGAAAAAGAAAATTGCAAACCAATCTTCTTAATGAATATTAATGCAAATATTTAAAATAAAATATTAACAAAGAGATTACAGCAATTTATCAGCAGGATAATACACTATGACCAAGTGGGATTTATGCCAAGAATGCAGGACTGGTTCTATATCAGGAAAATTATTACAATAATCAGCCACATCCATAATAAAATCAACAAAAATATGATAATCTCAACAAATGCAGAAAAAGCTTTTGACAAAATACAGCACCCATTTCTATTAAAAACACTAGAGAGGTTAGGGATAAAAGGAGCTTTGCTTGAAATAATAAGCGGTATCTCTAAAACCTACAGCAAGCATTATTTGTAATGGAGAGAAGCTACATGCATTCCTATAAGATCAGGGCTGAAACAAGGATGCCCATTATCACTACTATTATTCAACATTGTACTGGAAATATTGGCTTTAGCAATAAGAAAAGAAAAAGAAATCAAAGGAATTAGAATAGGTAATGAGTAAATAAGTTTATCATTCTTTGCAGATGATATGATATTCTTAGAGAATCCTAGAAAATCATCCGAAAACCTACTACAAACAATTCACAGCTTTAGCAAATTTTAGACTAAACAATTTAAAATTCTAAATTTAGAAAATTTAGACAATTTCCAGATGGTCTATAGCTATGAAAAAAATGCTCTAAATCACTATTGATAAGAAAAATGCAAATTAAAATAACTGAGGTACTATCTCATACGTCTCAGATTGACTAAGATAACAGAAAAAGATAATGGCAAGTGTTGGAGGAGATGTGGGAAAACTGAGACATTAATACACTGTTGGTAGAATTCTGAAGTTATCTAACCATTCTGGAGAGCAATCTGAAACTATGCTGAAAGGGCTATCAAACTATGCATACCCTTTGACCTAGCAGTGCCATTACTGGGTCTATATCCCAAGGAAATCATAAAGGAGGGAAAAGGATTCACTTGTGCAGGAATGCTTGTAGCAGCTTTCTTTGCCATAGCAAAGAATTGGAAAATGACTTGATATCCATCAATTGGGAAATGGCTGAACAAGTTGTGGTACATGAAGATAATGAAATGTTATTGTTCTATAAAAAATAATTAACAAGCTGGTTTTAGAAAAGCCTGGGAAGGCCTTACATGAACTGAAGCTAAGCAAAACAAGACAAACCAGGAATACACTGTACACAATAATAGCAAGAATGTACGTTGATCAACTATGAAAGGCTTGGTTCTTCTCAATAGTTCAGTAATCCAAAGCAATCCCAACAGACTTTGGACAGAAAATACCATCTGCAGCTAGAAAAAGAATTAAGGAGACAATGTAAATCAACACATGCTGTGTTCACTTCTTTTTTTTTTCTCTTCTCCCATGGTTTTTCCTTTTTGCTCTGATTTTTTCTCTCTCAATAAAATAAATAAATGGGGGCAGCTAGGTGGCACAGTGGATAGAGCACCAGCCTTGAAGTCAGGAGGACCTGAGTTCAAATCTGATCTCAGACACTTAACATTCCCTAGCTGTGTGACCCTGGGCAAGTCACTTAACCTTGATTGCCTCAGCAAAAAAGTTTTGCTTGAAATAATAAGCAGTATCTATCTAAAACCTACAGCAAGCATTATTTGTAATGGAGTAAAGCTAGATGCATTCCTATAAGATCAGGGCTGAAACAAGGAGGCCCATTATCACTACTATTATTCAACATTGTACTGGAAATATTGACTTTAGCAATAAGAAAAGAAAATGAAATCAAAGGAATTAGAATAGGCAATGAGTAAATAAGTTTATCACTCTTTGCAGACGATATGATATTCTTAGAGAATCCTAGAAAATAAATAAATAAGGGGGCAGCTAGGTGGCACAGTGGATAGAGCACCAGCCCTGAAGTCAGGAGGACCAGAGTTCAAATCTGGTCTCAGACACGTAACAGCTGTGTGACCCTGGGCAAGTCACTTAACCCCAATTGCCTTAGCAAAAAAAAAAAAAGAAGAAATAAAATGTACTAGAAAAAAAAGCGCATCATCTTTATGCAAAAAAAAAAAAAAAAGAAAGAAAAAGAAAAAACAAAATCTAGGTACAGAAGAGTATCCCAATAAATGTTGGTATAAATCTAGGATGCTTTCTTTCCCTATTTTTTGTTTGAAATAGTTCTAGATATGACAAGAAAAAAATCTTCAAAATCTTAAATATAAGCAATATTTGGTCCTCACATGCTGAATTACCAAAAAAAAAATCCTAAAGAATCAGCTAAGAAATAAATTGAAACAATAGTTTCAGTAAATGTGTTAATTACAAAATAAATCCACAAAACACCCCATTTGTACATAGCAATAATAAAAGTCAGGAGGCTATAAGAGGAAAGAAAGTACTATTCAAACTATCTGCAAAATATTTGGGAATCAATGTACCAAAGCACATTCAATATATACATTTTGTAATCATAATCACAAATCCATCTAAAAGAAATAAAGAACAGATCAAATAATTGAATTCACAACCAGTGCTCGTGATTTGGTTATGCAAATATGTTTTAAAATGGCAAATCTATTAAATTTAATTTTAAATTTTAGTTTTAAAACAGACTACCAAAGGGATGCCTAACAAAAAGATATAAATTCATTTAGAAGAGCAGTGTCATGGGGGAAAAGGTATCTAGCATTTGTAAATAAATCACAAACTATATGGTAAAACAATACTCATCTAAATTTTAAAAGTTAGAAAAGAAAACAAAATTTTAAAAATACAAGTGAATTCAATAACTTAGTGCTTTATAAACTCTAAAACATAAATTGTCAGCATGTGAATATGCACAAGTGAGACAAATATGGAACATATACTATTGTATTTGCAAAGGCATAATTGGAGATAGGAAAAAGAGGTAAGCAATTTGAAAGTAAAAGATAGTACAGAGTTAAATTGATTACATGATGGATAGGGAGATAGGGAAAAATAGGGAAAGGAGGACATTGTAGAAAGTGTAGAAGGGGTGGCTGTGCTTAGAAGTGAACTTGTGAGAGGAATGTTCTATGAATTCTAGCTTGAATTTTAGCCCACTCTCCTATCTCCTAACTCTGTATATTCCTCTATGAATCGCTACAATATTTGTGTGCCCTGAGATTTTAATGTGTCACAGATTTTCAGGGGATGGAGGGTAAACTACAAAGCATTCCTCCCACTGAGTTCACTTCTGGCCACAGCATAGCCAGTGAGCAAATCATTCCCTTGCTTTCAGAACATAGTAATTTGGAAATTGGGTCAATTCACTGTTGGTCCATGTCAAGCAAGTAGCCAATCAGAAATATCCTTCCTCACCAGGCTCCACTGCTGAAGTTTTTGTAGACTGCTTTAGGATCCCATCTCTTGGACTAGGGAGTTTTCTCTGACCTTCTGAAACTCATGAGATCATTCTATGATGTTCCTTCATCTAGGATTAAGGAATAAGAAACATAAAATGGACAATTAAAAGTAACCATGCGTTCATGGCCACATGATGAACTGGGGGTGGGAGATAAGATCACTAGCAATATAGTCTGTTGCCTCTCTCTCCCACTGAGAGGCTTAGCATTTTTTGTTCACTCGCCACATGGGAATAGAAAGAGAATGAGCTTCTCTATTGAAGAATCTTGTATACACAATAAATTCTGGTTTAGCAACCAATTAAAAGATGGTTGATCAGCACACACAAAACCAACAGGAAATAAATACAGAATACCTCCATGGGCTCAAAATCAGGACTGCTCCTTCATTTTATGTGTCAAGAAGGTTTATCAAAAGAACAAGTACAGCTTTTACTGAATGCTTTTCTCCCCTCACCAACATTCACCAACTAGAAATTTTTATTTGAGTAAAAACTAATGGAATCTTCAGAACAAGTGATAATTCTCCTAGAGTTTGTGATAGAAAAAAAGAAGAAAGTCAAAAGTCTCACATGCAATCATTGATTTGAAGATAATAGATTTCAAAGGGTTTATCAGGGTTTCTTAACCTTTTTGCATCTTGGAACCCTTTAGTTTTCTGATGAGCCCCTACTCAAACTAATGTTTTTTAAATAATCAAAGATAATGCTAAATTTCAGTTGTAGTTTTGTGAAGAAAAAATTGTACTTTTTTCCCCATCTAATTTTATGGTCCCTCACAAATCTATATATATGAGATCCTAGAGGTTCTCGACCTCAAGTTAAGAATACCTGGTTCAGGGGAAAGAAAAGTGAGAAACCACATATTAAAATTCTACAATGTAAATATACCCAAGAGGGATGCAAATAATTAAAACTGTAATTTCAAAGGTATAATGGGAAACAATTCTGATGTTAAAATATAAGTTCCTTGAGAAAAGGGATTGCTCTATTCTTTTTATATTTATAGCTCCTAGCAGAGTGCCTAGCACATAGAAGTCACTTAAAGGCTAATTAAAAATTTTATTGATCAGGAATTAAAAATGAAATTGTTCAAAGAGGCCATTGTGAAAATATAGTAAGTATGCCAAACAACTTAGACTTAAATAAAATATGCACAAATGATAGAAAGCAAGAGCAGATAACAGATAAATATGCATTAATACATTGCTATTAGAATATTATTCCAAGATTTCAGAGAGGCCTGGAGAGACTTGCATGAACTGATGCTGAGTGAGATGAGCAGAACCAGGAGATCGTTGTACATGGCAACAACAGTACTATATGAGGATCAGTTCTAATGGACATGACTCTCTTCAACAATGAAATGCTTCAAACCAGTTCCAATTGTTCAGTGAAGAGAGCCATATACACCCAGAGAGAGGGATGTGAAATGTGGACCACAACATAACATGTTCATGTTCTCTATTGAGGTTTGATTGCATTGTATTTCCTTTATCAGATTATTCTTTCTTGTAGATACGATTTCTCCTGCACAAAAAATGATGCAATAACTATACATATATTCGATTTCTTAAGTATTCTAACATAATTATCATGTAGTGGATATCCTGCCATCTAGGGGAGGGGTGGGGAGTAGGGGGGAAAAATTTATAACAGACTGCTTTGTAAGGGTTAATGTTTAGTAATTACCCATACATATGTTTTGCAAATAAAAAGTATTAATAATGTAAAAAAAAAGAATATTATTCCAAATCCTAGCATTCAGATTAAAGATTTAACTGATAAAAAAGCTAAGAATAACAAAAAAATGAATTATGTATGTATGTATGTATGTATGTATGTGTATAATGTATACTGGGCAAAAGAGGATGTTCAGAGAAGGTTATGTTATATAAAACAATATAATTGACTGAAGAAGGATGGAGCAGATGCTCACTTCTGATTCTGCTTTTGTTTTCTCTGTCAAGAAGAACAAACTTCATATTGGAAAAAAAGAAAACAAAAATTGTTAACAGTGATTTGATACCTATGATAAGTAAGAACACCAAATATTCCTGATTAATTCAAATCACCTACTGAAAATCTGGCAGACATGACTGCCAAATCTAGCAGTGATAACTATAACATAATGGAAAAATGGGGAATAGGCCACAGAATTGGAGGTGAGCAATGATAACAATTTTTTTTAAAAAGAGTGATAAGAATGGAATATGTAAACTATAGCATAGTGAGCTTGGCTTACAATCTTGACAAAATTTTAGAATGTATTGTTGAAAAGATGGGTACTTAATATTTTTTTCTAAAATGTAGTGATCAAAAAAAAAAAAGCCATTTTGACTTCATCGAGAACAGAGCATGCCAGACTAAATTATTTCAATTTTTTGACAGATTTTGTAAACTAATATATCAGGAAAATTTTGTAGATAGTTTAACTAAATATTAACAAAGAATTTAAGAAAGACTTTAGTGTTATTTTTGTGGTGAAAATGAAGAAATATAGATTAGATGATAGCACAATTAAATGATTTCGGATTTAGTTGAATGGTCAAATCAAAAAAAAAAAAAAGTTATTCATTGCTAAAGAGCAGTTTGGAAGAGGGTACCCAAGAGAGTGCCTCAAGGATCTGTGGTTGGCATTGTGGTGTTTAACATTCTTATCAGCTATGTGGACAAAGACATAAATGTCATTCTTGTCAAATTTACAGATGACATAAAACTGAGAGGGATACTTAATACAATGAAAAACAAAGTCAAGATTCAAAAATATCTTAACAAAGCATGGGATTGAATCTAGTAAGATTAAACCCATCAGAAAAAAATATATTCTTACAATTAAGTCCAGAAACTTAAATGGGGGAAGGAGAGTTACAAGACAATATAAAACAGATCTGTGGGTTTTATTGCCATGCAGGCAGTTGTATTGTATTGTTGTTGTAAGTTGGCAGTGTGATATGGTAATGGGGGAAACAATTGTGAGATTGTGTTATATTTAAGAAAGCATAGATGTCAGAAAGGAGGAGGTTCCCTTTGTACTCTTCCTTGTTCATACCATAGGTGAATTTATTTTGTGACACTTCAGATGTATTATACACAGATTATTAACAAGCTAGAGAATATCCAAGGGAAGGGAACCACCATGGTAAAGGTCCTTATATCCATATGGTTAGCATGGTTGAAGGAACTAAGGATGGATAAGACTCTGAAGATAGAAAATGGTTCATTCTTTGCATTTGTATTCCTATTACCTAGTAACATGCCTAGGACAAAGTAGTTATTTAATAAATGATAGCTGTTTGCTAATGCTTGAATAGCTGTCATGGAGGAAAAAGAGATTAGATTTATTCTGCTCCAGAAGATAGAATAAGGTGGGAGTTGGGGGGTGAGGGAAATTTAGTCTTAATAATGGACGGGATGGGGAACAAGTCCCTAACCATTAGAACTATGCAAAAATGGAATAGGATGTTTTGGCAAATGATGGGTCTCTCCTCATTAGAGATTTTTTTTTTATTAGCAGAGGTTGAATGCCATTTATTTTATATGTTATAATGGGATTTTTGTTTAGAGAACGGACTGAATTAGTAGTGCTCTATGTGGTTCCTTTTACCTCTAAAATTCTGTGATTTTGAAAAATTGTTTCCTGAAATTCTCTATCTTACTAGCAAGAAATAAAACCTCTGGGAGCAATAGCTACTATTCCTTTTTTATTCTAATGGTCCCAGAGAGTAGCAGACCTTTGGCTAGGCCCTAAACCTTTTCCCTTCCTAGTTGGCCATGAATGAATTGTTTGCCTTGTTCTTTCTTTCATTCCTGGATGTTTTCAAATTTAGAGATGAATAGAAGTCTGCTTTTATCTTATCTTGCCCCATCTCCTATCTCTCTAAAACCTGGGAAATTTTGGGGGCTTGCTATTAATGCAGATTCTGTTGGACCAAGAAAATATCAATCTGTTCATAATTATATGCTTTTTAATGTTCATTACAGTTGTTAAGGATTCCATTTCCATTATTGTATATGACATAATTTTGATAGAATGATAAATATGTAAATTAATAATTCAAATATAATCTATATTCTTGATAGGTCACTTTATACTCAATGTATATATTTTGATCACAGAACTAATAACAGAATGTTCATATTCTCTTCTCATGCTGAATTTCATCTGCCCTTTGTAAACTGACAGCCAAACCCATAATAGATCATTTGAATTTGATTTGATTGTTAAGCCAATAGAATAAAACTGATGAAGAAAAAAGTCAGGAAGGAAAGAGAGGTGGAAATGTAATGTAAATAAATGAAGTCAGGTTCAGTAAGCAAGATGTTTTTCCAGGGATCAGTTGGCAAGCTAGAGAAGGTTCTACTTTCTTGCCTCCACAAGTTCTCTTGCACTGTGCTTATCCCTAGAACACTTTTCTGGCTTACTGTGTATGGGTCCTGCCCTCCTCATCCCTCCACTGATTAGGTCTGGAGGGATAGGTTTGCTGAGTAAACTGAGGCAAGTCAAAATCTGTTTGATCTCCACCTGTCCATTTATACTCCAGGAAATAAAAATGCTGAAAATACATATGCTTACATATGGAAAGGTGAATAAAACAGTTTTAAATTTTATTTTCAATCAATTAATCAACAGTTATTAAGTGCCTACTGTGTGCTGAGCTCTGTACTAGTCACTTCTGTCAGGTGTCTTAAAATCTTATAAATGGTTTGCTTTCTATAAAGACATATATAAGATATAGGTGTGATTCTTTAGGTGCTTGTAAATCTGTTCACCATAAAAGATTTTCACAATTCTGTTCACCCCTCCCTCCTGTCTTCTGATATTTAAGGTCCTCTTACCCTTTCCTTTGTATTATAACTCTTCAGTGACACTCACTAATGATTAATGACTCACTGGCTCGTGCTGCCTTAGAACATGAAAGTCACTGAAATACCCTTTCCCTGGGGGACAATTATTTCATGGAACAATATCCCATACCTTGTGTATTAAAGTCCCAAAGGTTGCCTGTTAAAGCTGCAGTTGTAATTTGTGAAAAAGTCCAGAATGCCCAGTTTCAAACTGTTGGGATTTTTATGCCACAGTTTCAATTTACTCGAAAGAAATTGTTCTGCTTTTGTTTGCGGGACAGCATTTCCAAGAAATGGCAACAATTACAAACAGTTCGAATCCAGGCTGGACATAAGTTCTTGCTAAATCTGACTATGCCCAAATGGGAGCCATATGCTTTCTCCAAATTTTTTCTTAAAATTTTTGGGTGCAATTTGTCTGATTTATGACATATGAAAAATAAATGCAGAAAGAATCATGTAAAAAAAGCCCAACACTCATTTGATGGCCCTATGGGGACCAGATACAATTAAGAAAAGCATGCAATGAATTTCTTAGGTCTATAATTACAAGACAATTTAGAAACCTAAGGTATAATAAGTACTGTTACATGTAAATTACCAGTTCCTAAAGAACTGGCTTTCTTTTCCCATATTTTGATGCCTTCCTTGCCTGCAATATATTTAGCACAGTTTAAAAAAAATAAGAAAGAAAAAAATTAAACCAAATAATATTAAATGGATAAGGAAATTCACAGAAAGCTCCTGGCTTTGATATTGGCTAGAGATGTTTTCTAACCATTTTATGTAAAGCTTATTAAAAAAAAAAAAAGCAATTACTAAATCAATCTATCAATCAAGTATTTAGAGACAGGCTACTATGAATCCAACAATATACTAAAAAGAATACAAAATAAGTTGAAAGCACAGCCCCTACCACTGAGGTATTTACAAAGTACATTTCTCACTGTAGTGACATAATTTTAAGTAGGAGAAAGAGTACTGGACTTCGAATCAGGAGATATGTGAATTTTAATTTTGCATCTATTAAGAGTTAATAGTCACATGACCTTAGCCAAGTCATTTAATCTGCTTAAGCCTCAGTTTCCTCATCAGGAAATCAGCTACATGGTATAGTGGATAGTGTTGGACTTGGAGTCAGGAAGACCCAATTTGATCTGGAACACTATCCAGCTGTGTGACCCTGGACAAATCACTTGATCTGTCTGCCTGCCTCCATTTCCTCAACTGTAAAATTGGCATAATAATAGAAACCTAGCTGATGTGGTTATTGTGAAGGTCAAATAAGATAAATAATATTCATAAAGCTATTAGTACTGTGATTGGCACATAGTAATTATTTAACAAATCTTTAGCCCTTTCCCTTCCCCTCAGCTATAAAAGAGGATAGCAGTAGCTATTTGCTTACATAAACCATGCAAGTAAACTCCTTTTCAAACTTTTAAAGTGATAAATGTCAATTTTAATTATTAATATAATGTAATTAATTCTTATAATTATTAATGTAGAATATAAAACTAATACATAATAATTAAATGAAAATCAAGTGCTAAATACAGGTTTTGTTTTTTTTTTAACTTAAAAAGTCCTTTCTACTATGTGTAGCATTTGAAGTAACTAAGATCACTTCCATTGGGTAATTGGGATAGAGGCTAGGATCAGAGATGGCTTTATGGAGGAACTGAGATTTGAAGGAACAAAAAGACTTGAACAAATTGAGAGAAGGAAGTAAACTGTTCCAAGAATATATGGCAAACAAGATAGAGTATAGTTCAGTTTAGTGTGAACGTAGATTGTCTAAAAGTAAGTATCCTCTGAAGAAACTTGTATAATTCTTCACCCCTTCAGCTTCCATCTAGTTTTCAACCAATAGTTCCTGTCCCTACCAATGGCTCAAAAATAGGAATTTCTATTCTGTCATGCTATTTTAAAAGTGTGGGATAGGATCTGGGATTCCCATGTTTGTTTAGTTCTGCAGGAAGAGTTAAGGACTACATGGTTCTGTTTGCCCCTTGAAGGCAAAATCAGTGGCACTGTATGGAAGTTTTAGAGGTGTGCCCTTTGTTTCATATGAAGAAAAACTTTCTAATAATTAGAGCTATATCAAATGAGAAGGGAGAGCAGTTAGGTGCTACAGTGGATAGAGTGCCAGGCTTGCTGTAGTTTAGATTTAGCCTCAGACACTTAGTAGCTGTGTGAGTCTGGTAAAGTCATTTCACTCTGCCTCAGTTTCCTCATCTGTAAAATGAGATGATAAAGGAAATGACCAACAACTCTAGCATCCCTTCCAAGAAAATTCCAAATGGAAACAGAAAGAGTCAGACTTCACTGAAAAAAAAAAAAAAAAACAACTAAAAATCAATGAGGACTTCTCCTACAGGAAGTTAGGTGTGCCTTTCCAATAGTTTTCAAGCAAAGACTATATGATCATATAGTAGACATATTTCCTGTTTAGGTATAAGCTGGGCTAAGCGAACTCTTCTATCTCTCCTAATTTATTTTCCCCTAAAATTCTGATGATAAATCATGTGAGATTCTATAGTCCTATTAATTTCATACTTCAAGTAGATTTTTTTAATTTTAAAAAAAAACATAACACTGCATTTGGAAGGGAATCTAATCAATCTATGGGAAAATGCATTCCAAGTTCCAAATAGCTATTCAGGCAAATTCCTGCATGATAATCTATTCAAATTTTGGTAACTGTCTGCACTTCCTTTAATTTGTCCTAAAACTTTTTAAGTAGAACACCTGTCAGATTGGCTAAGATGACAGGAAAAGATAATGATGAACGTTGGAGGGGATATGAGAAAACTGGGACACTGATACATTGTTGGTGGAACTGTGAACGGATCCAACTGTTCTGGAGAGCAATTTGGAACTATGTTCAAAAAATTATCAAACTGTGCATACTTTTTGACCCAGCAGTGTTTCTATTGGGCCTATATCCCAAAGAGATCTTAAAAGGAGGGAAAGGGACCCATATGTGCAAAAATGTTTGTAGCAGCCCTTTTTGTAGTAGCTAGAAACTGGAAACTGAGTGGGTGCCCATCAATTTGAGAATGGCTGAATAAATTATGGTATATGAATGTTATAGAATATTATTGTTCTGTAAGAAACGACCAGCAGTATTATTTCAGAGAGGCCTGGAAAGACTTGCATGAACTGATGCTGAGTGAAATGAGCAGAACCAGGAGATCATTGTACATGCTAACAACAAAACTATATGATGATCAATTCTGAAGGACATGGTTCTCTTCAACAATGAGATATTTCAAACCAGTTCCAGTTGTTCAGTGATGAAGAAAGCCATATATACCCAGGGAGAGGCCTGTGGGATCTGAGTCTGGACCACAACATAGCATTTTCACACTCTCTATTGATGTTTGCTTACATTATGTTTTCCTTCTCAGGTTTTTTTTCCCTGTACAGCAAGATAACTGTATAAATACATATATACATATTCGATCTGTCAAATATTTTAACATAATTAGCATGTATTAGACTTTCTACCATTTAGGGGAGGAGGTGGGAGGTAAGAGGGAAAATTTTGTAACAGAAAGCTTTGCAAGGGTCAGTGTTGAAAAATTACCTGTACATATGTTTTGTAAATTAAAAAGCTTTAATAATAATTTTAAAAAAAGATTTTAGGTAGAATCCACCTCTAGATCTAATGTTTTCTGGATTTGTTAAACAAGTCAGTATTCTCCTTTCTATACTATTTGCTATATAGCTAGGTCCTGATTGGTACACATAATGAATCCTATAAAGTGATTGTTGCATTTGATTTTTCATTATTCGAAATTGTAATTATATATAAAATATGGTATTTGGTTCCAGCCTGTTGGGCTACTCCCAAATAGGCAGTGCCTTTCCTTACCCAGTCGCCTCTACAGCTCTTTGGACATCTCCGGATATCACAGCAAGGCAGTCAGTCATCACACCCAAGGAAGGTAGTTCAAGCAGGCTTTATTTGGTACAGCTCATGATGGTCCCCTTCATGATGGTCTCCCTTTTCCTTCCCCTTGTCCCTCCTTATATCCCCTCCTCATTACCTTTCTTACCTCCTTGGATCATGTGTCTCAGCAACAAGTTTTCCATAGGAAGGGGAGTACTTGCCCTATTACTAGCTCGTACTCAATGCCTATGCATAGCATGACCTCCTTTTCAGCAGGAACATGTTGATGGATGTCAGCAGAATAGATACTCAGGTGCCTCAACCACATCCTGAAAACCCAGTTACTAAAACAACATGGTCCAGTGGTCAAGGAATGAAGTAAGGCTTTCAGGTTGAGCTCAAGGTTCAGGGCCCAACACCAGCCCAATGGAACTTTTCAGTGAAAAGTCAAATAATTTAGACTGCTTCATAGGATTCATTTTTCATATTTTACATCTTATACTTATGTTCCCAAATTAAAGTTTTAATATTTCTAATTAATCTTCACACAGAATGCGACCCCTTCCTGTATTCACCTTTGTTCCCTAGTTTTTCTCCCTCTGCCCCCATAACCTCATAATATTCAACTTGTAGTGCTATAGATATTTTTCAGCTCTATCATAGCTTTCTTGAGCTATAATAACTATCTATAAGTGTCAAGAAAGCAGAGCTGTTGTTATTGTTTGTTGTGTCATTTCAGTCATGTATCACTATCACCTTTTGGGGGATTTTCTTGGCAAAAATAGTGTCATATCCTTCTCTAATACATTTTACAGATGAGGAAACTGAGGCAGCCAGGATGAAGTGACTTGTCCAGGGTCACAAGCTAATTAAGTGTTTGAAGCCAGATTTGAACTGAAGTCCTCCAAATGGCCCCACAACCAGTGACTCTATTCACTGAGACATCTACCTGTTCCAAAGGCAGTGATCATAACTTATTTAAATTTGATATTTTTTAAAGTATTCAGAGGTATTCTACATACAACAGATGATTAATAAATCATTGTTATTGCTATTGTATGGCAACCAGACCTGTAAGTAGATTTTTACCATGTTTTGTATATCAAGATATTGTTCACAATTTTTGTTTTCTTTTCCAGATAGTTCTTGTCCTTTCTTGACCTTTAGGGCCTCAGCAGTATGTTGGACCAGAATTCTCAGGGAACAGTTATGGTAACCTCTCATCCTCTTTCCTGGATCATCATTGCCTTTTGGCTCAATGAAGATTAAATTATTTTAAGTGTATAAATAGACTTGTTGGCATGAAATTCACCTGCTTTCTTTTTCTTGCCATGTAGATAAATGAGATTGTCCACAACATTAACCAAACAATTCATATTTTGTAACCATTAAAGAGCATAGCTTTCCCTGAAAATAGATATTTCTGTTTTCTCCTATATCACTTATTTTTAAATTTTATTTATTTTAGCTTCTTTTTCTACTAAAGCTTTTTATTTTCAAAACATAGTTTTCAACATTCATCCTTGCAAAACCTTGAATTTTCCAAATTTTTCCTTCCCTTCCCTCCATCCTTTTCTCTAGACAGCAAGTAATCCAAAATAAGTAATTCTTCTACACATATTAGCACAATTATCATGCTGTGCAAGAAAAATCAGATCAAAAGAAAAAGAGAAAAAAATGCAAACGACAATAAAAAGTGAAAATACTATATTGTGATCTACACTCAGTCCCCACAATCCTCTCTCTGGGTACAGATGGCTCTCTTCATCACAAGACCACTGGAACTGGCCTGAATCACCTTATGGTTGGAATGGAATCACCTTATGGTTCCATCAGAATTGAAAATCATATAAACTTGCCATTGCTGTATACAATGTCCTCTTGGTTCTACTCACTTCATTTAGCATCAGTTCATGTAAGTTTTTCCAGACCTTTCTCGAAAGCATGCTGCTGATTGTTTCTTATACAACAATAATATTCCATAACATTCATATACCATAACTTACTCAACCATTCTCCAACAAAGAGGCATCCACTCAGTTTCCAGTTTCTTGCCACAAAAAGAAGGGCTGCTACAAACATCTTTGCACATATGAGTCTTTTTCCTTTTTTTATGATCTCTTTATAAAAATGTCTTAGTACTAATTTTTTGAGCCCCCCTATTTATTGTGCTTGACAAGAAGTTTACTTACTTTTACACTAGGTCCTTGAAAGTAGCACTGGTACTAAAAGAGAAAACAATAACTAAGAAGAGTAGGTGGATCAGACCAATTATTCACAGAAGTTGTTTGTCCTTCATTTTCAAGGAGGACCAATGAGGATAGTGTCTTGAGTTGCTGGTAAATTGGATTTAAGAAAGTGTTAAGATCTATGATGTACAGTCACAATTGTTTGGATGCCCTTTGAGACAAGCCCAACATAATATAAATCTTGGACATTTTATAAAAATGGATATTTGAAGTAGGCTGAGAAATAAATTTGAGGAAGTGAGGGGGCTGAATAGAAGTTAGGAAATTGTGCAATATTTTTGATGACTAAAGGTTCTCTCTCAATTGAAAACAAATCTTTTTAATACCATTATTATTCTGACAATGCTTTGTATCTGTAACTTGTGGAATATCATAATCTATGAAAAATCAAAATTGTAGGCTACCTAATGGAGAAACATTGGAGGTCTAAATGTTGCTGTTCAAGCTGTGTTGATTCTCTGTGATCCCATTTAGGATTTTCTTGGCAGAGATATTGAAGTTGTCTGCCACTTCTTTCTCCAGCTCATTTTACAATTGAGGAAACTGAGACAAGCAGGATTATGTGACTTCTCCAATGTCACACAGATAGTAAGTGTCTAAGGCCAGATTTGAACTCAGGAAAATGAGTCTTCTTAATTCCAAGCCCAGCACTCTACTGCAATACCTAGCTGTCCTTGGGTCTCAATAGGATGCAACATATGACTTGTGAAGAACTACATATAAGCAGCATAATCGATATCATCAAAGAAGTTGTTCTAGGATTAATACCCTAACCCATTCCATTATGCGTAGAAGGTTAGTTTTCCCTTAAAAAGTATTGAGACATGATTTTAGACCAGGTTGACCCAGAGGACTAAGGGACTGTTGATGCAACTTCCTTGTTTCCTTAGTACAAAAACAGCAGCAAGGAAAAGCATCTTGATTGGAACTTCGACCATTTGAATCAATTTGAGGTGTCCATAAAGCCTATCCCCATTCATTATTCTTCCACTGTTGTGGCTAAGTAAACCTCTTTTTGTTATGACCTATGAGTGTCCATCTTGTTCTAATATCTAGTATCTAATATCAAACCTACTAGGGGACTGGTCTATGTTAGACCAGAATGGAATTATATAAAAGTCAAATAGTACATAAATAGTAAAAGATAACAGCTCCACAGCCTATATGTTTCATTGGCTTTGACCTAAATTCAAGAAGCAGTCCTAGAAACAAAATTCTAATATGATGGGTAGACCTTCTGTTGAAAATTTATAGGAGTATAGGAACTACAATACCATTTCTAGGTTTGGGGCTAATGGAACTTCCCTGCCCCATCTCCAACACTTATAAACTAATGCTCTCTAAATAAATAGTTATGTGGTAAATATAATCCCCACATTACTAAAATTTAAAAACAAAATTCAACACATGATTGATGTATATTCCAATGAGATTTACTGAAATATATGACTTACTGCAAAGATAAATTACAACTGTCTGGCTCTCAGATTGATAGTGCATGCTGGGAATGGGAAAGCTGCCAATGACCTACTCAAGTACTTCATATGAAAAGCATACATCTTCAGTCCAATAGATTTTTCTATATAGCAAGCTTTTCCATGATGATACAAGGACCAAAAATCTTGTGATCTTCACACAATGACTTCAGCAACCAAATGATATGAATTGGTAGCACTCCTGCTTCTCTAATTAATAAGCTCTACTTATGACTTCAGTTCTTATCAGTGAGCCACTCCCCACTCCTATCTCTTCAAGTGTTTTTAAAAGTTTAAGAGCCATAATTGATCAAGTGTCTTTTCCCTGAATTTATGTATAGTATTTTTATTTTGGAAGAAGAATAAATAGCTTAGAAAAGAAACTGGTAAATTTATGCAACAGAATCCCAGCAAACTAGAATAGAACCTACAGAAATACATGGCTTAATGAGGACAAGAAATATTAGAACAAAACAGAAGAAAATGTAAGATTTCAGATATCAAAATCAACTACATTATGATACAAGTCAAGAAGAAGGAATTTAAGAATCAATAGATTTAAGGAAGTTAGGTGCAGTGAATAGAATACCATCCCTAAAGTTATGAGAACCAGAGTTCAAATCTGGCATCAGGCACTTGGTGCAAGTCACATAACCCTGATTGCCAGAAAATAGAAGAGAAGAGAAGAGAAGAGAAGAGAAGAGAAGAGAAGAGAAGAGAAGAGAAGAGAAGAGAAGAGAAGAGAAGAGAAGAGAAGAGAAGAGAAGTGAAGTGAAACAGTGGACACTGGGTACTATTGTTCAGGAAAATCATAAAGGAAAATGAACCATATCTATAGTAGCAGAACAAAAAGTGAAAAAAAAAATCCATTTATCACATTTTTAAAGGAACTTTTCAAAAGGAAAAATCCAGAACTTCCACATCAAAGATAAAAATATTTCAAGAATCTAAAAAGGAGTTAAAATCCCAATTAAAGTCACATAAGTCACAGTTGTTATATGAAATAAACATCTTGGTATAAAATTTTCCAAAAGAAAAAACATATAGGCTTGCAAACAAGAATAACTTATCTTAAAAAGCTGAATATAAACTTTGAGGGGGAAAAGAACTTTTAAAGCAATAAAGTATTTCTGATGAAAACCCAAAGTTGGTATGAACTCTGAAATACAAACACAGGAGTCCAGAAAAAATCTGGAAAGGTAAATTCATTTGAACAATAGGAAAGAGGCCATATGATGAGACAGATCAAATTTCCTTTCAAGACCTTCATGCTTTTAAAAAATCTTGAGGGAGTTAAATGGGGGGGGAGAATAAAGATCCTGTTGATAAATTGGTTCTTTGCTAAGAGTTTGAAGAGGGAAAAGAGAAGATAAGGGAAAAGGAATACAACTATTTAGAAGGGAAAAAGAAAGGAATAATACTGATATTTCCTCATAAATAGAAGGGAGGTGAAGGGAGCAGCTCTTTACTTTTATGTAAAACAAAACAAGATTGAACACATATATATATAGTTTGATGTAGAACTCAAAAGGGAAAAAAGGAGGGTGCATGAGGATGGTAGAGAGAAAATAATGCTAAAGAAGGGAATAGTCACAAGTGAAACAAAATTTCTCATATGGAAGCAAAGCTTAAAATGGACTTAAAAATGAGATAAGAAAAAAAAAGAAGAAAATAATTTGACTCTAAAATGATGTATTCTGTTACTTCTGAGACAAGCAAGAAATATGAACAAATTGTAATATTTGAATTTAATGGAAAAGTATTGTGCTATAAGGAATGACAAAAGAGACAATTTCTTTTTTTTATTTTTAGGAGTATATTTTATTAATACTGTAACAATTATATGTGTGCATGTACAAATGTACATATATATACACATACATACTTTTTCATTTTCAAAACACTTGCATAATTTTCAACATTCACCCTTGCAAAAACTTTGTTCCAATTTTTTTCCTCCTTCCCTCCTCCCATCTTCTCCCCTAGAAGGTAAATAATCCAATATTTTATATTGGATTATGTTAAACGTGCAATTCTTCTATACATATTTCCACAATTATCATTCTGCACAGGAAAAATCAAATCAAAAAGGAAAAAAAAAAGATTAAGAAAGAAAATAAAAAGCAAGCAAACAACAACAGAAGTGAAAATACTATGTTTTAATACACGCTCAGTCCCCACAGTCCTCTTTATGGATGCAGATGGTTTTCTTCATCACAAGACTTTTGGAAATGTCCTGAATCGCCTCACATTTGAAAAGAGCCATGGCCATCAGAATTGATCATCGTATAATCTTGTTGCTATGTACAAAGTTCTCTTGGTTCTATTCACTTCACTTAGGATCAATTCATGTAAGTCTCTCCAGACCTCTCTCAAATCATCCTGCTTATCATTTCTTGTAGAACAATAATATTACATAATATTCACATACCATAACTTATTCATCCATTCTCCAATTGATGAGCATCCACTCATTTTCCAGTTCCTTGCCACTACAAAAAGGGCTGCTACAAACATTTTCATACATTTTATGATCTAAAAGAGACAAAAAATGAAAAAAAGAAGAAAATATGAAATGTCTCCTGGGAAAAGCAACTGACTTGGAAAATAAATCTAGGAGAGACAATCTAAAGATTATTGGACTTCCTGAAAGCCATGATGAAAAAAAGAATCTAAACACTATCTTCCAGGAAATCCTGAAAGAAAACTGCCCTGGGGTTGTAAAATCAGAAGGCAAAATCACCATTAAAAGAATTCACCAATCACCTCCTGCAAGAGACCCCAAAATTAAAACCCCAAGGAATATTGTGGCTAAATTTCAGGACTATCGCGCCAAGGAAAAGATTTTTCTAGCAGCTAGAAAGAAACAATTCAAATACCGAGGATCAATAATTAGAACCATGGACGATCTGTCAGCCTCCACATTGAAGGATCGAAGGGCCTGGAACCAGATATTCCGAAAGGCAAAGGAACTTGGATTACAGCAAAGAATAATCTATTCAGATAGAATGAGCATTATCCCTCCAGGGAAGAAGATGGTCATTTAATGATATAGATGAATTTCACCTATTTCTAATGAAAAGACCAGATCGGAACAAAAAAATTGACCTCCAAACACAGAACTCAAGAGAAGCATAAAAAGATAAAAAGGAAAGGATTCTTGAGAACTTTATTTCTACTAATGGGGATACTTAAAGATTGGGGGTATAATTTGATATTACTTTGATAATAAGAAAAAGAAAACCAGAGGGGGAAAGGCTATCATACTGGGGGAAAGAAGGAAAAGGTGATGAAATAAGGTTAAAAAAAAGGAAGTAAAAATAAGGTAAAATATCATGAAGGGGCAAAGAAAACCTAATATAATTGAGGGAAAGAAGGGAGGGAGATGAGCATTGTGTAAATCTTACTCTCATCAGATTGGGCTCTAAAAGTGTATATCAGACACATTTGGTTTCACAGAGAAACTTGTCCTTCCTTATAAGGAAGTGGGAAGGAAAGGAGGAAAAGAAAGGGATAAACTAGTAGAAGGGAAATTAGAAGAATGGGAAAGTAGTAAAAAAGGGGGAGGGGCTCTAAAGGGGAGAGGATTGTTTGCGGGAGGGGGTCATCAAAAGCAAAATACTGAGGGAGGGGAAGGGAGAAAGGGGAAAGGAAAGGGTAAAACATAACTTGGGTAAATAAGATGGCAGGAAATACAGAATTAGTTATTCTAACTGTGAATGTGAATGGGATGAACTCTCCCATAAAGCAGAAGTGGATAGCAGACTGGATTAAAAACCAGAATCCAACAATATGTTGTCTACAAGAAACACATCTAAAGCATAGTGTCACATACAGGGTGAAGGTAAAAGGCTGGAGCAGAACCTATTATGCTTCAGGTGAACAAAAAAAAAGCAGGGGTAGCAATCCTGATATCAGATCAAGTAAAAGCAAAGATAGATCTAATCAAAAGAGATAAGGAAGGAAACTATATTTTATTAAAGGGTACCATAAATAATGTAGCAATATCAATACTAAATATATATGCACCAAGTGGCATAGCATCCAAATTCCTAGGGGAGAAATTAAGAGAGATACAAGAAGAAATAGACAGCCAAACTATACTAGTGGGGGATCTCAACCTTGCTCTCTCAGAATTAGATAACTCAAACCACAAAATAAATAAGAAAGAAACTAGGGAGGTAAACCAATTGTTAGAAAAGTTAGGTATGATAGATCTTTGGAGAAAATTGAATGGAGACAGTAGGGAGTTTACTTTTTTCTCAGCGGTTCATGGAACTTATCCCAAAATTGACGATGTGTTAGGGCATAAAAGCCTCAAAATCAAATGCAGAAAGGCAGAAATAGTAAATGCATCTTTTTCAGATCATGCTGCAATAAAAATCACCTGCAACATAAGGCCAGGAGAAAATAGACTAAAAGTTAATTGAAAATTAAATAATCTAATCCTGAAGAATGAATGGGTGAAAGAGCAAATCATAGACACAATCAATAATTTCATCCAGGAGAATGACAATAATGAGACACACCAAAATTTGTGGGATATGACCAAAGTGGTTATAAGGGGCAATTTTATATCTCTAGATGCTTACTTGCATAAAATAGAGAAAGAAAAGATCAACGAATTGGGCTTATTATTTAAAAAAAACTTAAAAAAGAACTAATTAAAAACCCTCAATTAAATACCAAATTGGAAATTCTCAAAATAAAAGGGGAAATTAATAAAATTGAAAATAAGAAAACTATTGAATTAATAAATAAAACTGAGTTGGTTTTATGAAAAAAACAACAAAATAGATAAGCCTTTAGTTAATTTGATCAGAAAAAGGAAAGAGGAAAATCTAATTGTTAGTCTCAAAAATGATAAGGGAGAACTTTCCTCCAATGAAGAGGAAATTAGAGTAATAATTAGGAGTTACTTTGCCCAACTTTATGCCAGTAAGTTTGATAATCTAAATGAAATGGAGGAATATCTACAAAAATGTACATTGCCCAAGCTAAAAGAAGAAATAAATTATTTAAACAGCCCCATTTTAGAAAAAGAAATAGAACAAGCTATTAATCAACTCCCTAAGAAAAAATCTCCAGGGCCAGATGGTTTTACATGTGAATTCTACCAAACATTCAAAGAACAATTAATTCCAATACTATACAAACTATTTGAAAAAATAGGGACAGAAGGTGTACTACCAAATTCCTTCTATGATACCGATATGGTGCTGATAGCTAACCCGGTAGGGTGAAAACAGAGAAAGAAAACTATAGAACCATTTCCCTAATTAATATTGATGCAAAAACTTTAAATAAGATTTTAGCAACAAGATTACAGAAAGTTATCCCCAGGATAATACACCATGACCAAGTAGGATTTATACCAGAAATGCAGGGCTGGTTCAATATCAGGAAAACTATCAACATAATCAATTACATTAATAACCAAACTAACAAAAACCATATGATTATCTCAATAGATGCAGAAAAAGCATTTGATAAAATCCAACACCCTTTCCTATTAAAAACACTAGAGAGTATAGGAATAAATGGGCTTTTCCTTAAAATGATTAGTAGCATCTACTTAAAACCATCAGCAAGCATCATATGTAATAGAGACAAACTAGAACCATTCCCAATAAGATCAGGAGTGAAACAAGGCTGCCCACTGTCACCATTACTATTTAATATTGTATTAGAAATGTTAGATTTGGAAAAAATAAAAAGAAATGTTAGCTTTGGCAATAAGAGAAGAAAAAGAAATAAAAGGAATTAGAGTAGGTAATGAAGAAACCAAATTATCACTCTTTGCAGATGACATAATGGTATACTTAGAGAACCCTAGAGACTCAACTAAAAAACTACTAGAAACAATTCACAACTTTAGCAAAGTTGCAGGATTTAAAATAAATCCACATAAATCATCAGTATTTTTATATATTTCCAACAAAGTTCAGCCGCAAGAGATGCAAAAAGAAATTCCATTCAAGATAACGGATGATAGCATAAAATATTTGGGAATCTATCTGCCAAGAAAAAGTCAGAAACTATACAAACTAAACTACAAAACACTTTCCACACAAATAAAATCAGACCTAGTCAATTGGAAAAACATTAAGTGCTCATGGGTAGGCCGAGCTAATATAATAAAAATGACAATACTACCCAAACTAATTTACTTATTTAGTGCCATACCAATCAAACTCCCAAGAAATTATTTTACAGATCTAGAAAAAAATAGTAGCAAAGTTCATTTGGAAGAACAAAAGGTCAAGAATTTCAAGGGAATTAATGAAAAAAAAAAAAAAAAGGCAGATGAAGGTGGCCTTGCTGTACCAGATCTAAAACTATATTATAAAGCAGCGGTCATCAAAACCATTTGGTACTGGCTGAGAAACAGAGCAGTCGATCAGTGGCATAGGATAGGATATCAGGACAATCTAGGTAATAACTTTAGCAATTTAGTGTTTGATAAACCCAAAGATCGCAGCTTTTGGGATAAGTACTCAATATTCAGCAAAAACTGCTGGGAAAATTGGAAACTAGTGTGGAAGAAATTAGGGCTGGACCCACACCTAACATCACATACCAAGATAAGATCTAAATGGGTTCATGATCTAGATATAAAGAGTAATATTGTACTCAAATTAGAGGAACATAGGATAGTTTACCTCTCAGACCTGTGGAGATGGAATAAATTTATGTCCAAAGAAGATCTGGAACTCTTAATTGAACACCAGATAGATAATTTTGATTATATTAAGTTAAAAAGTTTCTGTACAAACAAAACTATTGCAGACAAGATTAGGAGGGAAGCATCAAATTGGGAAATCATCTTTACATTTAAGGCTTCTGATAAAGGTCTCATCTCTAAGATATATAGAGAATTGTCTCATATTTATAAGAATTCAAGCCATTCTCCAATTGATAAATGGTCAAAGGATATGAACAGACAATGTTCAGATGATGAAATTAAAACTATTTATAATCATATGAAAAGGTGCTCCAAATCACTATTGATCAGAGAAATGCAAATTAAGACAACTCTGAGGTACCACTACACGCCTGTCAGATTGGCTAAAATGACAGGAAAAGATAACGATGAATGCTGGAGGGGATGTGGGAAAGCTGGGACACTAGTACATTGTTGGTGGAACTGTGAACAGATCCAACCATTCTGGAGAGCAATTTAGAGCTAAGCTCAAAAAGTTATCTAACTGTGCATACCCGTTGACCCAGCAGTGTTTCTATTGGGCTTATATCCCAAAGAGATCTTAGGGAAGGGAAAGGGGCCCACATGTGCAAGAATGTTTGTGGTAGCCCTTTTTGTAATGGCTAGACTCTGGAAACTGAATGGATGCCCATCAATTGGAGAGTGGCTGAATAAATTATGGTATATAAATGCTATGGAATATTATTGTTCTGTAAGAAACGACCAGCAGGAGGATTTCAGAGAGGCCTGGAGAGACTTGCATGAACTGATGCTGAGTGAAACAAGCAGAACCAGGAGATCAATATACACAGCAACAATAATATTATATGATGATCAATTCTGATGGACATGGCTCTCTTCAACAATGAAATGTCTAAAACCATTTCTAATTGTTCAGTGAAGAAAGCCATATACACCCAGAGAGAGGGATATGAAATGTGGACCACAACATAACATTTTCATGGTCTCTATCGATGTTTGCTTGCGTTGGGTTTCCTTTCTCAGATATTTTTTGTTCATGTAGATACAATTGTTCTTGCACAGCAAGATAAGTATGGAAATATGTATATATATTTGACTTGTCAAATATTTTAATATAATTAACATGTAGTGGACTTCCTGCCATCTAGGGGAGGGGAGGGGACTAGGGGGAAAATTTGTAATGGAAAGCTTTGTAAGGATCAATGTTGAGGAACTATCCATACATATGTTATGCAAATAAAAAGCTTTAATGAAAAAAAAGCATTAAAATAAAAACAACTTAAGAACTTTGGTTAATTCAGTGACTTTCTCTTAAAGACTTAGAAAGATTTGAATGAAACTTTTTTTTTTTTTTTCATTTTTAACATCTTGCTTCATTTCTCCTGGGTTTGGCACTCATTCAAGCAGCTTTACATATAGGTGCCTATAACTTGGGAGAAGAAATCTATGATATACTGGTCCACAAAGTTATCTAAATGATACTGTAAAGTTAGTGATTTCTAATGATTATCCTAAGGTAATCTACTCAGATTAAATGTTTGTAACTATCCTGGAAACAACTTTGAAAGGAGCTACAATTATCTTAAAATGGGAGGACTAATCTTTTTGCTGATATTAAAAGTAAAATTTTTAAAATCATTGTTGCCCTTTTGATAAGTGAATGTATAAGGATACAAGCTCCTATCTTTCAAAGAACACTATAAATTATTATTATTATTATTTGCTTTTTGCTGAGGCAATTGGGGTTAAGTGACTTGCCCAGGGTCACACAGCTAGGGAATATTAAGTGTCTGAGATCATATTTGAACTCAGGTCCTCCTGACTTCAGGGCTGGTGCTCTATCCACTGCACCACCTAGCTGCCCCCAATACTATTAATTATTGACAAAAAAAAATGGAGTCAGAGTAAGCCATACTTAATATAAATATTTCTTTTGATTAGGAAAACAGTTTCCAATATAAGGGTTTGACTTGCATTTTCAAAGACAATAAACAATAACAAAAATCACCATAATAATAAAGCTGATTTAATCCATCATTTAGTCTTAAAAAAAAAATAAAAAATTAGTTCATACACCCAGGAGAATCCCATGTATAAAAAGAAGTGTAACATTTCCAGATGACACATCAGGGAACATATTATCCTTACAACTGTTTTTGTTATAAAACAACTATTTTTTTAAGTGACTAAGAGCTGCATGCTTAAGCAATAGCAATCAATTAGGATGTGACTGAACAAATTATGTTATATAAATTTAATCAATACATTGTAAATGAGAAAGTGGTGGATACATTCACAGAGAGGGAGAGTAAATAAACTACATTTAGGATCAAACATTCTTGAATTTCACATTGTCAATCAACAATCAAGCAACAAGCATTTATTAAGTACTTAGATGGCATTCATTGTGCTAAATTCTAGTAATATAAGGAAAGGCAAAATCATTCTTTGCCCTCAAGGAGCTGATGTTCTCATGTCAACTTGTAAACAGCTACAAAGGAGATATATACACAGTACTTGGACAGAAATTTTAGAGAGGAAGACATTGGTATCTAGGAAGACCAGAAAAAAAGGCCTATTAAAAGGCATATTTACACAAAGGCCTAGTATTTGAGTTGAGTATTGAAGGAGGTCAGGGAAAATAAAAAAACAGATGAGGTAGGAAAATATTCCAAATAATGCATTGGTTTTGTAAAATGATCTTTTTTTAAAACAAAAAAGAGATAAGTTCTCAGCTTAAATATATGTTGGATCAACTGGTCTATTTTCTTTTCAATTGGGCTAATCAAACTATGATCAAACAGATCTACTCTTTGGCAGTTTTATTTAACTATTCAGATTGTTATGACAGCTGAAAAATCTAATCAATCTCCAAATGGTCAATTTGTTGGCAATAAATGTACTTTAAAATTCATTTATTTTAAATTCTGTAGGTGGAAAAATGTAAATGAGCCATTGCTAAGTAACACTATTCAAAAAAATGACACTAGACTGGGTGGAGAGGCAGATTACTCTATCTAAAAGAAAATCTAAGGGGAAAGTTAAGGTAGTTGAAGAAGATAAGGTAACACAAACATTACCTGTTCTGACCCTGTCAGGGTGTCACAGGGACCATATTTAGTTTTTAGTTTCTCTACTGCCTCAACTCATCTTCTCAACTTTAGTTTCTCGTTATTTAAGAGCCATTTCATTTCATAGTGGTATCATTAATTTAAAGTCAAGAGGATATATATATTGATGATCAAGCACCCTAATACCCAGATGTGTGAGTATGTATATGAGGCTATTGAAAAAGATTTTTTGCTAAATTTCAAGTAAATTTGTAGAAATTATCTTGTTAATTTAGTTAAACTATTTGAAAAAATATGCTCTTAAGTAAAATTTGGTGATTAAAATAAGCATTTATGTATATCTATTTATACAATACAGTTTCATCTTTCATTTGTTTTTTATATTTTTGGTTATGAAATTTACTTAAAGATTTAGATTTAAAATATATATCTAGGAAGCATTATATATTTTGTTTTTCAGTTGAGTTTTAAGGAACTACTTTTAAAATATAGAAAAAAAATTCCATTTTGGAAGAAAATTATCTTCTTTCTTTCAAAGATCTGCAGTTTATCAATGTATTTACCACCTCTATAGCTGTAGATTATAATCTGTCTAGGTCATATTCTCGTCCTGTCATCCAAGTCCTCCAATAAATACTTCATAAAGAATCTACCCAATTTTCTGGCAACCTTTGTCTAGGTCTCTTAATAGTGGATTCCAGTTCAATGTCAATATTTGGACTATTGGTCACCTGATGAATATCTCTTACATCACCAGTAGAAGGAAGCACCTGTATCTTAGAGATAGAGAATAATGCAATAATTTTAAAAACACACACAATTATGAAGATGAATAGTTAGAAACAATTGAAAGATAGAAGTAACACTGTAGATCCTTTGTTTCATTGCCTTTTATACTGTAAAACGTATATTATAAATGTTCATTTTAATCACCATATTCTCCATATATTTACTTAATAAACTTATTTAAATTGACAAGGTAATTTCAGAAGTTTATTTCAGATTCAGTGATAAATTCCCTACAGTACCTACATATAGATGCTCACATAATTAGGAATTGGTACCAACTTCTTGCTCTTGCTACACAAGGCAATCACTTTGCCTAATTGTGCAGATTGTGGATGATGTTCATTGTACTACTTTTTACCCATGAATGATCATTGACTATACATTGTATCTACTTAAACCCACCAAACATCCCTCCATTTTACTTTTTCACACATGAAGTTCTGATTCTCTAGAAAATGTAGTGTTGAATGATTTGTACACAAGTAGAATCACTCAAATATTATTAGTGTTTCATTTATAAAGAATGATTTAGCTTAACTGGATCTCAAGGCAAATTCTTTGAAATCTTATTTTTCTCTCCCATTAATTTTACTGGTTTGTGAAGTGACAGTGATTATAACCATTTTTTCATCTTTCTGTCTCCATTGTTCTCCACACCTTCCCACCCTAGAGATGTCCCCATTTGTCACTTTTTTCTGATCAGTAAAAACCTCGCCCAAACTAGCATTTCATAAGTTACCTAAGCCATGCTCAGTTCACTCCTGTCTCTACTCCTCATTTTTTAGATTTTTCCCACTTTTTTACCACCAAATTTCTCACTTTGTGGATGATTCTACCCCTTGGCCCTCTATTCTTATTTCTAGATATCTAATCTGGACCACCATTTCAAAAAAGGCCTTTAATATGCTCACTTCAGTCCAGGTTCCAATCCTCTCTCCCTAGGCTTTTCTACTACTTCTTCAGAAGCCTTGCTCTTAGACAGTTACTATTCTCACTTTTTTAATCTTACCCCCCAACTTCCCAGTTCTGTTTTATGTATTGTCTTTTCCCATTAGATTTCAAGCTCTTTGAAAACATACACTCTATTTTTTTGCTTATATTTCTATGTTCAGAACTTATCCCAGTCCCTGGCACATAGCAGATTCATAGTAAATGCTTTATTTACCTATGTCTCCATCCTTCTTGATTCTTTCTGACAAATGGGCTTATATTCTAAACTTTCCTGTCATGTCCTTGATGCCTGAAAGGAAATTGTTTGATATCAAAGAAAATTTCTGGTCATATTTGCCTCTTCTTTGTGGCAATTTCATACTGGTTAAAATTTTGTAAGAAATTATAAAAATTGGATTGTTGTTAAATTATTTTATCCATTTCCAATTTTGTGGAATCAACAATTGCTTTAATTCAGTTAGATTGGAGTCATTTTATTTGTATATATGTTCTTTTATTCTTCCAATTTAATATCAATTTTATCATTTTCTCTAAGGAGTTAATGGTCTGACAGAAAGCTCAGTCTATGGAGACTCATTCCAGTAGTCATTTTCTGTCAATAAAAAAAAAAAAAGTGTGATTTTTATTTGCTGTATATCAAGTCCAATACTTCCTGACTTTCTTCTTAAAGAAAATAGTCATTATCTCTGCTAGCTCTTGTACTTTTTAACATTTTTATCAATGACTTGGATGAGAGTGTCAATTGTATCTTTATCAAATTTGCCTGTGACATAAAGCTGGGGAGAATAGCTAACACAATAAATGAAAATATTCAAATTACACCCATAGGCTAGAAAAGTGGAAACATAAAAAGAACAAGATAAAAATTAATAGGAATATACAGAAAGACTTCCAGGTGGGTTAAAAAATAAACTGTAAATTCATGATTAGGGAGACATAACTATATAGTAAGTAGCTTGTTTGAAAAAGCCCTGAGGGTCTTAGAGAAATGCAAATTCAGTATGAGTGAGCAGCAGTGTCACATGGCAGGAAAAGCAGGTAATACAATTCTATTAACTTAAGATAAGAGTGTTCCACTGTACTCTGTTCTTATCTGCTCACATTTTCACATCTAAATAGAAAATAGTAATAGCCTTGGTGTTTTGGGAAGTGGTGGTGGAAAGGTAGGAAATATTTTGGGACAAACATTGTCAATCTAGGGAGTGGTCTGATGAGAGTAAAAAAAGAATGCTGAATACCTTGAATTCATGCTATATCAGGACTGAAAATGGTGAAAGGAACTACAGATATTCAGTCTAGGAGGGAGAAAGTCATTTATGGGTTGGGAGGTAGGTTAGGATAGCCAAATCCAAGTTTCTTATGTGGAAGAGAGATTAGATTTATTCTACTTTACCCCAGAAAGCAGAACTATGAGCAATAATTGGAATTTGCAATAGGACAAATTAGGTTTGATATCAGTAAAAACTCCTTCATAACTAGAATTCTTCCAAAGAGTTGCCTTGAGGAATAGTGGTTCTTCTCATATTGCAGGATCTAATACAAAGACTGTTTGAAAGCCTTTAGGACAGTTAAGTTATTGAGGATATTTTTATCCAAGTATGAGTTGGCTTCTCAGATCCATTCTTAATCTGAGAATCAGTAATCTCACATTTTGTAGATATGAAGCTTCTCTTGATGAAGAATGAAAGCACTCTTGAGGATCAGAGACCTGGGGTTTAATCTCAATTCAGCTTGGGTATATCACTTTAACTCTTTTTTCTTATAAGGAAGTTTATTTTGGTGGTCTCCATGGTCCCTTCCACTACTAACATTCTATGCATATTTAAAATAGCCTGAAGATAATGTCATTATGTATTTGTTTGGCCAAAATGGGGAAGTCCTGAACTTAATTCACAGTTGTTGAACAAAATTCCTGCTCTGCCTTCTTAATGAAAAAGAAAAATTATACATGCTCTCACAAGGGTAAATCTAGTCTGTACAAACTAAAAAAATCCTGAACTTAATTTATATCTAGCGAATGAATTTCTGTTCTCTGCAGAATACAAGGAAAAACTACTGATATTGTTAGAAAGAGGAAACCTAATCTGTTGAGGAGTCAGTTTTGTTTTGTTAGGAGAAACTGTTTCTTGAGAAACAGTTAGAGTGAACTAGTAGGATTCTGAATTCACCCTTGGGGCAGTCTGGAGAAATCATGTGGTTAACAAGTTCAAAGCCTAAGCAGTGTGTCACAGTGAATGCTTGCTGATGCAGCAGAATTATTTTTAAGTGATATTTAATGGTTTGGGGGTAGTCTATGGAAATAAAAATATAAAGAGAATTCCTCTTTTTATGACTAGTGAGATTGCATTATCACAGAAGCATCATAAGACAACCTATACTTTTCAGATTTTAAATTTGCAGCTAGATGCCAGATATACATTAAAACCCAGTTTATTAAGTAAATTTTTACACCGCCTGACTTTGTTTTTACTTTTTATTCAAGTGAGTTGAAAAGACTAGATTCATATTCCGGGCTGTTAAGATGATAGCAAGGAACAGAAAATTTTACTCAATGTTGTCCTAGGAATCATGGGAATTTATCTCACATAGTTTTGTATAGAAAACCTAAATATCGCTATGAGACTCTTTAAAAAAAAATCTTACCTTAGGCCAGCAAAATCAAGATTATACTTAATTTTTAATGCTCTCAAACATGTCCTAGGATAAAGATGCATAGAACCCAAGAAATTGGTATCTAGTTGAAGTATGGGTTCTTGACTGCTTGTGCCCCATTTACTGAAATGACTTAGAGGTCTTATTCTCCTAAGACACGTAGGAGAAAGTCTATCTCCTTGGTTTTTGTCATTTCTTATACCTGAAGGGGAAAAAAAAAGAAGTAACATTTTTTAAGATATCAATGGGTTTTCTTATTTTTATGAAGTGTTGGCAGTAAGTGAATGATGGGAAAAATTATTTTACTATATTTAGCAATTAGCATTTTAAAGTGGCAACAGAATATTTGTAACTTTATTTTAATAAAACATACAGAATGACTTGAGAGTAACAAAATATTAAAGAAAATAAAAATTTGTTCCTTAATTGGCCAGATAACCCATATTCATCCTCTAAATTTTTATCTGGGAGGGGGCCCCCCCTTCTCTCAAATTGAAAATAGTCACACTATAATTAAAGACATTAAGATTCAGAAATTTCTTCTATCCTGTCCCTTTTCTTCCTCTATGATACACATGCAATATATGATCTGTTGATGGGCACTTAAAATTTTTCATAATGTGGTGCTAAACCACCTTTCTAAATTCTATTATACACTGATTCCCTTCATATCGCTACAATCCAGCAAAGCTGGCCTTCTTACTGCTCCCAAACATTGTATTTCATATGCATCTCTATTCTTTTACAAATCCTGTCTCCCATTTCTGGAATATGTTCTTTCTTTAACCCCACTTCTTAGAAACCACAAGGCAGTTCAAATGCCATTTCTTATGCTCCTTTTTGCTCAGCTATTACTTCCCAGCATTATCTAATATTTAGTTGCATGTATTATATGTGCACATGTTATCTCACTTGATAAAATATAAATTCAGGACAGATACAGTTTAATTTTTGTCTTTGTATGCTCAGTAACTAACACAATTTTTGGAACATGATAGGTGCTTAATAAATGCTCTGTAATTGATTGGGAAAAAATTACACTGAAGAAATATCCATCTACCACTCATTTCTTGATTCATTACTTGACTCTTCTTATTTCAAGACAAAACCATTCTCAACTATTGATTGTAGTCAACAAAAAATGTCACAGTGCAGTTGATAGAGTCCCCTGGTTTTAGTCTCTGTACTTAAGAGAATGAATCCCAGTTGTGTGATTTCCTAGCTTTATGACCACAAGCAAGTTTCTTCATCTGCAACTGGAATAATAATATTTTTTTGCTCTTCTTTGTGAGCAAAATGCTTTAGGGACTTTAGAGTATAAAATCAATGAGAGGCATTATTATCTGTGTAATGAAGATAATACTTATGTTACCTGTCTCATTGGTGTATTATGAAGAATCTACTTGGCAAATTATAAAACAACAATTAATGTCTTCTAGCTGGTTGCTGTACCTTTGTAAAGTGTTTAGGGAAGTATCAGAATCAGGCAGGTACAGAACAGAGGCTCTAATATGATCTGCACAGGATAAAAGAATGAACAAATGAATGAATAAAAACATTCTGAAGCACTTATTTTGGGCAGAAATTTCTCAGAGAACACAAGGAGAAACTCAGTCTAGTTCCTAGTCCCTCCAACCATGATACTTCCAGCTAAAACAAGCATAAAATAAAATACAACAACTCCATGTAATTACAGTGGAATCCCAATATAGACAGAGATATTTGAATTTCTACAATATATCATTATATCCTAGTAAAAGAGAGGCAGTGAGGCAAAGTAGGCAGAGAAGTGGCTTGGAGGCCTAATATACTTGAGTTCAAATCCTTTGATTCATATTGGTTGTGTGACTGTATCTAAATCACCTAATTTTTCAATGCTAAGTCAATATGCCAAAACTCTAGCTTGCAGAGATGCTGACATACATTGTAGAGAACTTTTCCTTATCTGGGAGTTCCCTATTCCAGAGAAATTACAGATCTGGTCCCTATTACTATAATGGGAGATTATATTATTGGCTAATCCCATACATACACATAAACTTAAGGTGGCTGTTCCTGATAGGTAGGTGGCACAGTGAATAGAGATCTGATCATTCTGAGTTCAAATGTAGACTCAGATGCTTATTACTTCTGTGATACTGTACAAGTCATAACCCTGATCTGTCTTATTTCTTTAACCTATAAAATGTGTATAATAAATAGTAACTGTCTCCCAGGGTGGATATGAAGATCAAATGAGACAATATTTGTAAAGTGTTTAAAGTAACTCCTGGTACATAGAAGGTATTTAATAAGTGCTTGTTTTGGGGGGGGGGGGGGTTGGTTGGTTGGTTTGTTTGTTTTTTTGGGTTTTGTTTTTGTTTTTTTGTTTTGTTTTGTTTTTTTGCTTTTTTCAGTGTTGGTAGATTTAATCAATGGTAGATAAAATTCATTTGATTATATGGGTTATTTATTCTAACACTTGAGAATATTTTCCAACTTCTCTAATTAGTTTAGATAAGTCATGGGATAGTAGCTCTGTCAGTTTTCTGGGGAACATATTTCATGGTCTAATTAGACTCACCATTAACAATCTTCCCCTGGTCAGAAACAGAGGTAATATAGTGTGATGAGAGAATGTGGCTGGTGGCTAAACACAATTCCACAAGTCCACACATGTGGATTCTATTTTAGTCCTTTGATTGATTGACTTTTGACTATGGGCAAGTCATTCCATCTTGCCATAACAGTTTACTCATCAACAAAATGGTGCCTTTCTCTAAAATATGTTGAAAAGATTTTGAAACATTTCAGAAATGCTGAAAGCAAGACAAGAAAAAAGTATTATCAGTCAACTCATACTTTAAGCTCTAATGTGAAAAACAATGGCCTCTGGGGCATCTACATAGCCCAGTGTATACAGCACTGGCCCTGGAGTCAGAAGGATCTGAGTTCAAATGTAGGCTCAGACATTTAACACTTACTACCCAATTACCTCACCAAAAAACAAAAAGAAAAATAATGACTTCTAATTTTGACTCATGACACTATGTTTTCTGAGATATACTATCCTCTCACAAGGTGTGGTTGTAATTTGGCAATTATATTCACATTTAATTAATTTTGTGATTCCTCCTACACAAAGCCTCTCCATCATATGAGGAGCTGTTTGTTTCTTTCCTTTCTCTGAATTCCTACATATCTGTTATCATTTGCATCATACAACATTTGATTAGACACAGGAGATAGAAGTAGAAAAAGGCTAGAGATAGAAGTTCTAGTTGTAACTATTTCATAGTCAGTGCCAGCTTTGTGACTTCTGGGAAATCCCTACTTCTCTAGATGTCCATTGCCTGGCATTTAAAATGAGGGGGCTGGATTAACTATACAATCTCTGTGGTCCTTTCCAGCTCTAAAATTCTATTTCCAACCAGTTTTCTTTCCCCACTTGCACTGTTAGTTCCACAATGTCATCTCTCTTGTCTTTTATTTCTCTTGTAAAACTTCTCCATAACAGCTATCTAGATTGATAAGAACATAAAAAATACCTGTTAACTTCAACCTTTCATCCAGAATTTTAGTGAGTTCTCTGAAAGTACATGAGAGGTTTTTATTAAAGGTATTTATAATTAGTTTTTCTGTTATTCAAGTATTGACATGAGCTACATTGTATGACATTTTCTATATTTTGAAAGATTCATTTTTCCTTTTAAAATAGTACCACTACCAATCAATAATAGCTAACATATCATGCTTTAAGGTATATAAAGCATTTTAAAACTCACTTTATCTTCACTACAATGCTGAGAATGCAAAACTAGTGTTTTCTCCATTTTACAGATAAGAAAGTGAGTCAGTTGATTATTTGTTCTATTGATGGAGGAAAGGAAGATAAGCCAGAGTTTATACCAAACTGAAACTACTATTCTGGTTTAGAAATGAAGTGATCACTAATGGCTCTTCACCTCCCATCAAAGCAATTCAACCCAATTCAATGGCATTTATTTATTTATTGCATTAAAGCTTTTTTATTTGCAAAACATATGTATGGATAATTTTTCAACATTGACCCTTACAAAGCTTTCCATTACAAATTTCCCCCCCCCCAGTCCCCACTCCTCCCCTAGATGGCAGGAAGTCCACTACATGTTAATTATGTTAAAATACTTGACAAATAGAATATATGTATACATATTTCCACACTTATCTTGCTGTGCAAAAAAAAATCGTTATCTACAAGAAAAAAAAATTTGAGAAAGGAAATACAATGCAAGCAAACATTAATACAGAGCATGAAAATGTTATGTCATACCTACTTCCCACAGTTGTTGTGAAGAATAAATTAGGTAATCATCACAAAGCACTTAGCACAGTGCCTGACACATGATGTTAAGTGTTAGTTGTCATTTATTATTATTAATATTATTTTATTATTATTACTTCCTCTCTACCCCCTGATTACTTTGTGTACAATAAGAATCAGCTTGGCATACTGAATACAGAGCTGTCCTCAAATCCAGGAATACTTGACTTCAAGTCTTTCCTCTAACACATTGTATTGCATGATAGTATAATTGTATGATTCTGGGCAAATTACTTAATGTCTTGCCACTTTAGGGAAATTTCTTATGGTTATAAGACATAAAGCTCTTAGTGTATTCTTAAACTATAATAGCCTAAATAGAGCCCTGAGAGATTACATAACTTGGATAAGCTTTAGGAGCTTAAAATTGCACTGAGAATTTTGATACACCCTGTGAAAGCTTCAGAGAAGACGCCAATCTCATTGGCAGAAGGAGTTTCTACATTTATGATCTCCCTATTCCAGTGTGATCATAGGTTTGGTTCCTAGTCCACATAGACAGATCAATAGATTGATCAATATTGACAAATCTATATGTAGACATAGATATAGATGATGTAGATATACATATAGTCCCTATTTCAATATATATAATGAATATATATATACATGTACAAATGTATGTGCATTTCATTACCCCAGCTAGATTATAAATATCTCCTCAAAGGTAAAAACTGTTTCACCTTTTTCTTGGTATCCCTAGAACCTAGCAGAATGCCTAGCACATAGCTGATGTTTATTTGATTGAGAACAAGGAGATGTATCAGGACAAAACTGGAAAGAAGTGCATCATTTGCCATGATTTTTATATGGCTCAGCTAAGGGATACATGACTAGCTATTATTCTTAATGCCTCACTGTTTTACTACCCCCCATGTACAACTGATGTTCAAGTATTGTCATTTCTACATTTGTAATGTCTCTTATAAATATTTTCATCTCTCCTCTGATGCTACTGCATCCTGGTACAAGCCCTCATCAGCTCTTGTATAGACTCTTTCAGTAGGCTGCTTGGTATTCTCCATGACTCAAGTCTCTCTCCACTCCAGTCCATCCATCACTCAGTTTTCAAATTGACTTTTCTAAAACACAGAAATGACCATATTACACCCATTGTCATTAAGTGTAGTCGAGTGACTCTTTATTACCTTCAGGATCAAATAGAAAGTCTTCTATTTGACTTTCAAAGTCATTTACAACCTGACCTCTTTTTACCTTTCCTGTTTTATCATGTCTTACTCCTTTCCAGGTATCATGTTGGTCCAGTGATATTAACCTCTTTGCCTTTCCTTGTGTCTGACACTTTTCACAATTCTGTGGATTTTTGCTGACTGTCTTGCAGTCCTGGAAGCTGATCCTATAAGTCATTCCCCAATTAATAAATGGTCAAAGACCATTTTCAGATGATGATAATCTTCAGATGATGAAATTAAAGTTACCTACAGTCATATGAAAAAATGCTCTAAATCACTATTGATTACAGAAATACAAATTCAAATAACTCTAAGTTACCACCTCACCTCTCAGATTGGCTAAGGTGACAGGAAAGAACAATGATAAATATTGGAGAGAATGTGGGAACAAAGGGCTATCAAACCATGCAAAACCCTTTGATATGTGTTCTTTGAGCAGTGCCCTTACTGGATTTGTATCCCAAGGAAATCATAAAGAAAAGGACCCACGTGTGCAAAAATGTAGCAGCTTTTTGGGGTAGCAAAAAATTGGAAATTGAGTAGATGCCCATCAGTTGGGAAATGGCTGAATAAGTTGTGGTATATGGAGATAATGGGATATTACTGTTTTATTTTTTTTAAAAAATGATGAACAAGCTGATTTTAAAAAGGCCTGGGAAAATTTACACAAACTGATGCTGAGTGAAACAAGCAGAACCAGAAATAAATGTACACAATAACAGCAATAACACCAAGAATGTGTGATGATCAGCTATGAAAGAAAGACTTGGTTCTTCTCAGTGGTTCGGTGATCCAAAGCAATCCCAGTAGATTTTGGATAGAAAATGCCATCTGCATCCAGAAAAAGAGCTATGGAAATTGAATGTAAATCAACACATGTTCACTTTTTTTTTCTTTTGCTCTGATTTTTCCCTCCCAACACAATTCATACAACAATGTGTATTTAAAAAGAAAAAAGAAGTTGATCCTGCCTCATCTCTACTTCTTTGTGACTTTTATGGCAACTTTAAATCTCACCTTGTGAAGGAATTTTTGCCCAGTCTTCTTTACTTAGTGTTTTCCCTCTGAGATTGCTCCCAAAATATCTTGTTTGCATTAAACTATAAACTCCTTGAAAACAGAGTCAGTTTTTTGGTCTTTCTTCATATTCCCAGCCCTTAGAACAAAGCCTTGCACATAGAGATACTTAATGAGTGCTCATTGAATGACTAATAGGTTTTATAGTACCTGCTGTGCCTCAGATTATTTCCATTGACTGTTCACTTAATTTGCCTTCTTCAGTTTCCCCTTCTGTAGAATATATAGGCCCCTATCTCTCCTGAAGAAGTTGAGAAATAATTTTATGTTAAGAGAAAGAGCATGGTGGAAAATGAAAAATTGCAGGGATTGGGGAGGGCAGAATAGATGATTTCAAAGAAAAGTTTTTGTTCTAAGATTCCTTGATTTTATGATATTTGGATACAATGACAATGTCTAAATTATACTTAGGTCAAAAGTACCAAAAAAAGTATCAATTATATATCTTCTATTGATATTAATTCTTTAAAGATTTGTATTTGGTCCAGCACTTTCTATAACAAAAAGGCAATGCTTATGAATGTTAAAAGACTGAACAAAGCCTTGTCCAAATGATATTCCCAAGTATTCTGATTGTGACAAATGGGGCAGCATCAAGAAGTCACAGTACTTAAGGATGTCTAAAATATTTAAGGTTCAGGAAGTTTTTTGTAATCATGGGAGACTATGATGTAAAGAAGTCATGCTCCTAATATTTAAGTAAACTCAGGTTTAACAATATTCTGAGGGGCCAGAAAGACTACTGAAATCAAAGCTTCTCAGCCTAACTAAGAATCTAACAAAAGTTCTGGAATTTTTCATTTAATTGGGTATTTCCAGCTAGGCTCCATGGCATCTTCTCTAATAGGAAGCTGCATGTGCAATTGAAGTTTTCTAGGACAAATCTAACAAACTTCAATGGTTATTTTTTTAATTAAGAATGACAACAATCTTCATCTCTACCCCAAACTGTTAAAGACCATAATCATTGCTATTTTCCTCATTTTGTAAGGCTAGTTTTGCTAGTGAGGCAAAAATATAATTTTTGTTCAAGTGGCACTTAATTGTGAACAGCAATGGCTAAAGGATTTTAAAGGTCAACAGGTCCAGATGTTTGGTCATTAGTCACCACCATCTAAATTACCTTCAATATAATAAATATGGATAAAATAAGGAAACACTTCAGCCGTCAACAAGATTAGTGTTCGGGAATAATAGGACCCTGATTCTGCTTTTTAACTTTGTTAATGTTTAACCCTTCTAGGGCAGAGGATTTCACTTGAAGTAAATCTCTTCTACCACATTGCTCTTATTTTCTGAAGTTTATATACATTCATTAATGGCACTTCCATTCACCAAAGAAGGGCAGCCATGCTTTTAAGTATTAAAATACTTTGCATCACACTTCATATCTTTTTTTTTTCCCAAAACAACATCTTGGAATGTTTAAGAAGGTAGCTTTGTTGGACAGTCAAATAATTATCTGATAAAGTAGCCCATGTCTGTAGCTGTGAAACAACACATTTGAAAGAGTTTATTAAGCCAATAATTGGCCTATTCTGTAGGCCTCTGAATAGTAGGAAAATTATTTCAAGAAATTTTTTCTCTCTTTTTTCTTTGTTTTGTTTTTGTTTTCCTGCCTGGTTTCTACATTGACTGAAAATGAAATAAATAAAGAGAGAGATTTCTAAAACTTGATGTCTCTAATCTGATAGATTTCACAGTTAGGCTATCTAACATTCCAACACAACTGATGGAAAAGTGAAATAATCAATCAGATAAGTGGGTGTATTGTTTAGCTAGAAGATGCCAAATAACCAGTTTGATTCTTTTTAACAGAATTCAACAGTTGCCTTGCCATTATGTAAACCCAGTCCAAGTCTAATCTACAATATCTGTTGTTCCATATGTGCATAGAGGGAAGAGATTAGGTAAAGGGGACATAAATCCTTGTGTTTTAATTTTGGATATGCAAAAAATATTTTTTTCTATTTTAGAATATTCTTTGTCAGTTTTAAAAGGTAATGATTCCTTAGTTGCTTCAGTAATTCAAAGGTTAAACCTGAAAGAATTTTTAAAAATCTTATAAATGTGTCACAAATCAACAGAAGTTAATTAGCATCTCTGCCTGTCTACTGCCCTATTTGGGAACAAATTCTCATATTTTGAATTTTCAGAAGACAATTTCTCTTTCATTTTCATGTCTTTTTTTATACCTCTCAGGTACAATATAATCTCTATTCCATACTAAAAGATTATTTTGATTGATAGAAGCCTCTAAAATGGAGGATACCAAATTGCAGGATTCCCAATCTACTGTGTTTATTTTCCTTCAATTCAACATTATAGTAATCCCTCTGAGATTACTCCCATCTTGTTTGTATTAAATTCTGAGCTTCTTGAAAACAGGGTCACTTTTTTCCATCTTTCTTCATATCCCCAGCCTTTAGAACACTAATTTGGAGGCAAAGTATTAGGTTTGAGTCACTTATTTTCACTGTACTCTCTGGCCATAGACTATACCCATGCCCTTGTACAAATTTAAGCATGTGAACACATCAGCACAATGATAGCACTGCTATGAGGAAAAAGAAGTTTAAAAAATAACAAACATTATGGAGATCTATAGAATCTGACTAGTAAGTAGAAACATCGTAATATAAAAAGGTAGCATTTTAACATTTTTCAGCTATTTAAAAGGCCCAAGACAGACAGTACTGATTACAATCATTTATAGGGGAAAAAAAAGGTCTCTGAGATACTCGTCATCAATGGTAATTTGGTCATTCTCTCTTTTTTCTTTGTAGCATGTAGTTTCCTGTTTTCACAAAAAGTAGGGATCTCATTATGGGCTGTGTCTCATGGCATTGTGCCTTCAGATGAAAAGCAATAAATTTAGTCAGTCATCTGGATGTTGTCTACATGATGCTAAACATCCAAATGCTCACAAACATCCAGATAATTAACTACATTTTTCACTTTCAATCCAGATGTTTTGGTGTTATATAACAATCAGTTGTTGATCTACTAAAACTCAGAAACCATATCCTATTTTTTTCAGAGCTATTTCCCAAATGACATAAACAATGCTCATGTATAATATATGCATGTTACATGCACATTTCATGCAGCATATCATATTACACATACACATATACACATTTCAATTCAGATAAGGTTATCAGTGGTATTCATTTGCCATAGTTATAAATCTAAAAACAAGCTTTCCAAAGCTTGCATCTATCCTCATTTAATCTGGGAACATTGTCACAATTTATGTAATGTGCTGCTCTAAAGGTTAACAAGAAAACATCCAATTTCTTTTTTCAAATGTCAGCCAAACACTTTATAGATTTTTCCTCCGTCCCCTTCTGTAGCCCCCTTTAGTTAAATTAGTACAGCTGTCTAAAAGATCAGATTTAAAGCCTTCAAATGTTCTCTTGGTCTTAGAACAGATGCCTCAGGAGACTTGCCAGCTGAAAGGTAAGTTGGATTAGAGTAGCCTGTTTTCCAAGTACTTTGTATAAACAGAGCTGACAGGAACCAAAGTGAGGGCACAATTTGTCTATTAGAGAATCTATGGAACCTGAAAAGAGTACAAATTTTTATCCTCCAAGCATGAAATGGACTGACCAAGAAGCAATTCCAGACTTCACCAATGAACAAGAAAAAAATAAGATACTTTACAGGGTGGCAGGTTTCTAACTGATGTGATTGAAGCACATAGAATAGGGTAAAGGTGTGAGGTTGAAAGCAATTAATGCATCAGTCTAAGAAGGACATCAGCCTGGGCCCAGCTCCCCAGTGGGAATATTTAGCAAATACTAAATCTCAGCACATGAAGGCTGGGATCTGGTTTCAGTTCACCACAAAAGCATTAATATCAATGGAAGCCGTCCTCATTGGTCAAGTAATGACTAGACATTGTGAAATCTGAGGCAGGGTAGTCTGCTTAGAGCATTTGAAGTAAGAACGGGCTTATAGAGCAATACTGCACCTGTTTATTTTTACCAAGTGAGAGTTTGGCAATTTTTTATTCCTTTTCGAGGACAACTAAATCTTTACTGTAATTTTCACAGAGTTGGACAGCACAGGTCCAATGTGTGAGATTTTGACTCACATGGAAAGTCCATATTGGCATTAGGCCTAGATAAGCAAATACATAATATATGTGTGTGTATATATATATATATATATATATATATATATATATATATATATATATGAACAAGGGCAAGTAAAAGTTAAATTTCCATTGTCCTAGTTTGGGGAGTATTCTTTTTAAAAAAAAAAAAAAGAAGAAAAGGGAAAAAAATGGTATATTTTAACAGTTCTGAATTTTTGTACTTCTTTCATTTGATACTCTCTATTTTTTTTAAACAATGTGCTGCACATAGCTGGAATTGAACAAATGTTTGTTGAATAGAAAGTTTGAGAATTCAATGAACTTCTACACGAATAGTCTGAGTATGGATTTTTACTCCCATTTCTGGTGTGTGTATTTTTCTGTTACATTTTGAGTTTTGAGCTTTCTCCTTCCTTCCCTCCCAACTCCATACTAGAGAAGACCAACATTTGAGAATGATATATGAAGCCAAGCAATATATATTTTAGTATATCAGTTCTTTCTTTAGAGGTAGATAGCATCTCCTGCCATAGGTTCTTTGTAATTGATTTAAATATTCATATTACTTAGAATCGCTTAGTCATTCATTTACTCCTCAAAGAATACCACTGTTGTTATGTACAAGATTCCCTTGGTTCTATTCATTTTACTTTTCATTACTTCATGCAAATCTTTCCTTGTTTTTCTAAAATCAATCTGTTTATTGTTTCTTATATTACAGTAGTATTTCAGTCTATTTTTTTAATTTTTAGTTTTTCATATTGCTTGCAAATATTTGGACAATTAAAAGCCCTATATTGACCATCATTTTATTTTCCTTTTAAATTACACCATTAGATACATAGATCTTTGTACTAGCTACTTCTTCAGAAAAGATGAGTCAGTACAAATATGATGATATTGTGATGTGTTATTCAAATGAAAGGAGTTTAGGAAGCTTCTGCCCTTCATCATAAGACTTTCTATTCTTAGGTTATCCTCAGTCTCATCCAAAGAGATAACAAATCTAAGGAGCTAGCCAAAGAAGCCCAATACACTTATCCATTTTATCCTTCATGGAATTACTATGACAAAACAAATTGGAAAGATATTTGTATACTATCACAACCATTCTTCATACCTACATTAAAAGCTTAACCATATGAAAAATTACTAAAAACATTAAAAATCATTGACTTTGGCATTCTTGGGCTTAAATGGATGTCTGTAAATTTCAGAGAATTAATTATTGTTATCATGATCATCAAATACACTAAATTGTTATGTCCTTGTTATGTTAAAATGGTAGGGTATGAATTTTGCTATATTTTATGGTCCTTAAGGATTACTTACTTCTTGGAGAAATGGAGAGATGAAAAGTGATCTTCAACATTTATTAGCCAAGTGACCTGAATCAATTAACAACTTTTCTGAATTGCACTATTTTTTTCTTTAAGATAGATATAGAGAAGTAGCCTCAAAATCACTTATATTGTGTGCCTGAACACAGAATAATATCCTTAAATAAATAATTTTCTAAGCTAATTTAACCATGGGCCACTTTTGTGCTTGAAAGATGTCCATAGAATATAAAAAATGTTTGCCTAGAGTTATGGAAATATGGGATAACATTAGGACAAAGGAGGTTAATAAAATTTGGGGATAAAATAAAATTGTATCTTTCTTCACTAGAAGAAAAAATCACATATGATATATACAAAGATACAAAAAATAGTTTTATATTTGATACTTTAGGGAGATCTATCACTAGAATGACAATTTTCTTAGGGAGTTCCTATTTGTGTGTCATGAAATACTCCTCCCAAGATACTGTGTAGTTATAATTGCTTTCTTCTAGTAGAAAATTAGCGCTCTGAAGGATAGCTAGATGGCATTGTGGATAGAGCACCAGCTCTGAAGTTAGGAGGACCTGAGTTCAAATTTGACTTCAGACACTTAACACTTTCTAGCTGTGTGACCCTGGGTAAGTCACTTAACCTCAATTGCCTCAGAGGGAAAAAAGAAAAAAGAAAAAGAAAATAAGCTGTCTGAAGACTGTTTTCTTTTTATACTTCCAATGTTTGGCATAATGCCTAGCACAGAGTCTATAACTTAATGAATGCTTTTCATTCCTTCATTCAATCATCAGATATGTGTATTATATCATGGGTATGTGTGTGTGTGTGCTTGTGTATGTTTGTGTGTAGTGCAATACATTAAAAGGCAGAATGTTTGAAAAATAATAATCGAGTTCAGTAGGCATAAAATTTAAAAAATAATATATGAGTGTGTAGAAAGAGTTTGAAAAATAATAGTTGATTTACTATTGGTTTATTATTTGTTTGTATTAATTCATTTATTATGGATAAGTTTTATAGATAGGGATTAAAAATTATATTCCTCCTGAAACATGTTAGTACTTAGCCACTTGTTTATAGTTTTATAATTTTTTTTTTCCAATCAGGAGCTAAGCAATACTTAGGAAAGGGCAATTTGCCAGGTTATTTCCCAGTGACCTGAAAGATATTTTTTAAAGTTAACTAAAAAATAAATTTTTTGCCTGAAAAGATCCAGATAAATTGAAGAGTATTTGAATGTCTTTAAAGAAAAATTAATTTACTGAATATATTATAATATTATAGAAAGCATTTGAAAAAATGAAAAAAGTGGAAAGTAGAAAAATGAATTATGAAAATGCTATTAGATGAATGGGATCAATCATTTGGATTTTTAAAAATAGATCAGTACACAGCTTCTATAAAGAAGTGATTTCCTTCTTATTCTGCATTCTGGGAAAGAAAAAGAGAAAAAATTTAAATAGAATTTTAAAAAATAAATGAAATATCTTTAAAACCTTTCAAAATGGAGGAAATAACAATTTATATATGAAACTAGCTGGTAGTTCCATGTGATTACAACAATTTATTCACCAAAATCTCTTTTCCATTAAAACCATGAAACTTCTTTGTTACCATATATAATTATCTAAAAGAAGAAAATGATTTAACAGATTGAAAGAAAACACAAAATTGTATCCAAAAATTATTTGCCAACTTGAGCATTTCTAGTGTAGTACTTTATCCCAATCCAATTTTGGAAGATAAGAAAAAACACTCTACTACTGAAGATTTTGTTACTCATTTTTTACTACCTTATGGCTTCCTTTAACTTTGTCTCACTTGAATAAAATAAATAAATAATTTGAGAATTATACAATATATAATTCTTGTTGTCTATCTAGTAATGTCTTTATCCAACATGCAGTCTGTAGCACTTTTGTTTTCTTTCTACTTTGTAAATGAAGGATATACCTCTGAGTTTAAAATGCAGTCTGGATAATTAAAATAAAGCTGGCTAATTTCATATATAATGTGTGTATGTATGTTTCTATACATACATACATATATACATGCACATACATATGCAGTTTTTGAATTCATAAATTTCTTGAATGAGGATCAAATTCATGCTCTAGTAGTAATAAAGAAATCAAATGAGATATGTATAAATCATCTTCCAAATCTTAAAACTATTTGCTATAACCATAATAATAATAAACTTGATCAAGTTAGTAAAACATAAAGAGAAAACTGAATCAATATGTCTTATCATGAAAAACTAATGACATTTATTTGAATACTTATTTTGAAATGTATAATAATCCAGTCAGAGCTAAAATGAAATTTAATTTCTTGCTGTCTATAAAGGTATACATATTTTACATAACAATTTAATAATGTTAAGATTTCAAGGATGGGGGCAGCTAGGTGGCGCAGTGGATAGAGCACCAGCCCTGAAGTCAGGAGGACCTGAGTTCAAATCTGGTCTCAGACACTTAACATTCCCTAGCTGTGTGACCCTGGGCAAGTCACTCAACCCTAATTGCCTCAGCAAAAAAAGCAAAAAAAAAAAAAAAAAAAAAAGATTTCAAGGATGTTGACACTATTTAAGGGAATAAATTGTTCCCTAGTTTATTTTTTTCTTTTGTTCTTTTTTCCTTTAAAAACAAACAATATTACTTTTGAGGAGATCTGTGATTTAACTCAAGTTAAAATCTCTCTACCAATATGGATTCTAAATTTTATGTACCTTAATAAATAATCTGAGGTTGCTTAACCAGAATAGAAAAATCATTCTCTGCTATCCCATACCGGATAATGACTCTCTCCCAACATGGCTAGTCTGGTCCCCATGCCACAGACTTACAATCTGTTAACAAGCTTGGACATTCCTTTCTGGTGTAGCCACCAAGGTCCAGAGCAATCTAAAGGGAATCTGGAATCATCTTAATATTTTAAGTACTTTATTGACCTTACTTGGCTCCAGTACAGTGCTACAAAAAATAAGCTTGCCCTGCATGCATAGCTTTAGCTCAACTTACACTCTGGATATGTCTGAATTACTTATAAATGTGACTTCCATCCTATTCTTCTGCATTGTCTATAAGTATCCCTTTAAAGTAAATGCTATTCCCATTTTACAGAGGAGAAAATGGAGACACAGAGAGGTTTAGGGACTTGCCTGGAGTCACAAAGCTAGTCAGTATCTGAAGCATAATATGAACATAGATCTTCCTGATTTTAAGTTATATGCTCTATTTACTGAAACATCTACCTGCTCTTCAAGCAGATAGCTGCCTCACCTTAGTTTAAGGAGACTCATATTAGGCCTTAAATAATCCCATAATACTCAGAATCCTGTTTCCCATTCGTAATCTTCTTCCCTAGTAGTCATTCATCTTCTTTATTGAATCAGAAAACATCAGTGTCCTTATCTCTTATTCTTTTTGGTAAGGATTTATTGATACTGTTTGCTCTTGGATCATAATTATTTAGCCTTGAAACACTCTCTCATTATTGAACTCACCCTTTTTAAAAGTCAACTAACATTTATTGACTGCCTACTATTTGCCAGGTATTATGCCTTGTTATAGCAAAGAACAATATCCAAGCAAAACCAACAGACATAATGAACACCTCCAAAAATATATAGTACATTCCCTATCATTTATCTCCACTTCTGTACTGAAAAAAAGGATATCTCCATTAACTTTGAGATAACATATTTCAATAATACAATATTAAAACAATACTAACAGAGCTTTTCATTCTTTAGAAGGCAGAAGCCCACAGCATAATCCTTTTTACCCTAACTACCCCAAAGCAATGCTAACAGAATTAAATAAAGTTGTGGGGAGCTTCTACATCATGTGTCTTGGGGATGAAATGTATATACTAATGCCATCTATTAATGAAAGCAAACCAGCTAACCCTATATAACATTTCAAAGCTTTTGCCTCACTTTCATCACATCATAGATAGATAGCTGAAAGGGAACTTGAAGGCATCTTAGCCCAAACTCTTACTTTGCAAATGAGGAAAGAAGTGAGATTTGAGTCCAAGTTCCCAGACTGACTCTGAATTCAATATACTTTTTGTATATTAAATATACTCTGAATTCAATATACTTCCATGATATGTTCCTAGTCCCCATCTGAAACCTTTCTAGCTTTGTAAGACTTAACATATCTTGTGATCCACTGTCATAGCTTCCAAGAACTCTCCCTCTGTATCATAATGAAATAATAAAATAGAATATTTGTGAAGTCCCTATACAAAATAGTTTCCTAATTAAACAATGAGTAAACTTTTCATTAAAGAAAATAGGTCTTTGGATCTATACTTCTTTTAGCCATTAATTGGAATAATGTGAATTGTTTGAAAATATACATGGCAGCCATATTTTATTTTATTTTATTTTATTTTATTTATTTTTTCTTTTTTATTTTTTTGGCAGCCATATTTTAAAAGGCTTTAAACAACAAGTTGGAGTATGTTATTTTGTCCTAGAGGCAGGAGAGTTTCATTGAACAGTCTTAAGCAGGAGATTGCCTTAGCCAAAATCTTGTTCTGGGCAGATTATTTTGTCAACTATGTGATGGATGTATTAGAGGAAGGAGAGAGTGGTTCCATGAAGACGAATTATTGGAATAGCCCAAGGGAAAAGGAGATTGTTTGGTGATTATATGAATAGAAAGAAGGGAATGGTCTGATATATGATATGTGTTGTATAAATAGAATCTATAAGATGTGGCAACTGTATATTGAGTAGAAGGGAGAATCAGAATTTTTGTTGATTTGTTGATTTAAATGTACATGACAAGAAAAATGCTTTTAGCTGATATAGAATTTAGAAGGAAACAAGCTTAGGGTTGCACATTTGTTTGTACATACTGATTTTGAAAAGTCAACCCATACATCTAGATATAGTCAATAGGCAGTTGATTATAGGCAATTAGGACTCAAAAAAGGAATCTGAACTGAATACACAGCTTTAGAAGCTATCTGCTTAAAGATAGTATATGAAATTAAAGCAATTTATCAGTCTACCAAATTAGGGGGTGAAGAGAGAGAATTTTTAAAATGGTCCAAGGCAAAACTTAGAGGAGGGAAGTATTACCCTTTGAGAGCAAAATATGAATCATGATCCATCAAAGGAGAATGTGTAATGGTAAAATGTGCAGGAAGAGAATATGAAAAGAAAAAAGTCACAAAAATCAAAGGAGGTGAGATTTTCTGAGAGAAAGGAATGGACAGAAGTAATGAAGATTAAGAAGGATAAGTACTGAGAAAAAAAACATTACATTTACTAATGAATAGATTGTTGTTAACATTGATGAGAGTGATTTAATCAAGTCTTGGGATCAGAAGAAAAATTGCAAGGAGCTGAGAAGTCAATGGGAGGGGAAGAAGTATCAGAAGCAAGAATAAAATGTTGTTTTCTAAGAGTTTGGTGGGTAATAAGAAAACCTACTGCCACCAGGGGCATTCTTCTATCTTCCTCTTCTTGACTGCTCATATGGTTTGTCATTTGGAAGTCAATAACACTATTCCTTCCAATAAAATGGAAACCATCAAATTTTACCAGATATTTAGTCTATTCTTTATCCTCTCATGTACCTTAGCCCTTCCACCTCTCAGTACTTTTTCCACCCAACACCTTGATCTGGCTATACATTCCTTCTGTCCCATTCTCAACCCTTTGGTGAACCAGCTCAACTCTATACTGTCTTCTAATCTTAAATTACTTGTTTCCTTGTTCTATTATCAATCACACCTTGCCAGATTTCAACTTTGGACTATTTCCAACATCTGCCACCTTATTCCTACTTTGTGCTACTGAACAGAGCTGGAAGAAGTCATGGAACCATGATGACTGATTCACTATGAACGTATGTTATCTCAACTGGGCTTTCTCTGTAGCAAGGGAATCTGTCAACAATCTAATCAATTCTCTTTCTCACTCACTATCCCAGCTGTTCCAAATCTTCCCTTCTCTCCTCAAACTTCCTTATGACCTCCTTTCATTCCCTGACATGACCCTCTCAACCAAGGATTTCACTTCATATAACATGCTCTTTTCCAAGAGCCCCATTTCTCTCTTTCTCCTCATCTGACATCTTGATATCTTTTCTTTTACTCTCCTTTCTAAAGAATGAGTCCCCTAGGAGATTTCATCTCCTGTCTTCAACAGATTGTCTTGACTATCCTCCCTTCTTTTTCTCTAATTTTCCATCTCTCCCTGTCTTTTAGCTTCTTCCCTGCTATCCAAACACATATCCATGTTTCCCCTCATCCTTAAAAAAGGCTCACTTTATACTACTATCTCTTCTAAATATGATAATATATATACTCTCCCTTTCTCAGAGAAACTCTTGAAAGCTATTTACATTCAAGCTTCCATTTCCTTTCCTCTAATTTTCTTCCAAATTCTTTGCCATCTGTCTTACTCCACCTTAAGTCAACTGAAAGTATTTCATCCAAATTCAACAATGATTTTTTTTTTAATCACTAAAACTAACAGCCCTTTCTCAGCTTAATATATGTAGATCTCTTTGGGTCATTTCATATTAATCACTTTTTTCTCCAGATTACTGTCATTTATTTGAGTTTTTGGGATATTACTAATTCACTGTCTTGATTCTTTTGCCTGTCTTCTTTTTCTCATCTTGGTAATTCATCCTCTATATTCCTGCTTCTAACTGTTAGTATCCCCCTAAGGCTCTGTACTGTACTCTCTCCTCTTTTTTAAATCTAAGACTCTTATTTAGGCATTTCTTTAGATCTCATGAGTTTAATTATCTTGTCTATGCAAATGACTCTATGACCTATACATTCAGCCCTAGGCCTGAGTTCTAGTCTTACATTAACTTCCTCTTGAACATTTTGTATTGGATGCCTCAAAATCAACATGTTAAAAACATCTCATTTTTTATAAATCCATATTCTAGATTTCCTTTTTTAAAAAAATATTTCTAATTATACATTTACATGATTTTTTTTAAAACACATTTTCTTATGAATCATGTTGGAAGAGGAAATATGAACAAAATGGAAAAATCATGAGAGAAAAAAAAACACAAGAAAAAGAAAAGCACAGCATGTGTTGATTTACATTCAATATTCATAGTTCTCTCTCTGGATGCAAATAGCATTTTCCACCCAAAGTTTATTGGGTTTGCCTTGGATCACTGAATTGCTGACAAGAACTAAGTCTTTTATAGTTGATCATTGTACAATCTTGCCCTATTATATACAATATATTTCTGATTTTTCTGGTTTTGCTCAGCATCAGTTCTTGCAAATCTTTCCAAGCCTTTCTAAAATCAGCTTGTTCATCATTTTTTATAAAATAATAATATCCTATTATTTCCATATGCCATAACTTATTCAGCTATTCCTCAATTGATGGGTGTCGATTTTCCAATTCTTTGCTACCACAAAAAGAGCTGCTATAAACATTTTTTGCACATGTGGGTCCTTTTCCTTCTTTTGTGATCTCTTTGGGTTGCAGATCTAGTAGTGAAATTGCTAGATCAAATATGCATAGTTTAATTGCTCCCCAGAATGGTTGGATCATTTCACAACTCCACCAGCAATGCAACGCATTAGTATCCCAGTGACCTCCAACTTTATCATTACCTTTTGTCATCTTAGCCAATCTGAGAGGTGTGAAGTGATACCTCAGAGTTATTCTAATTTGCATTTCTCTTTTTTTATATATAAAGCTTTTTATTTTCAAAAACATATGAGTGATTTTTCAACATTGACCTTTGCAAAAACTTTTTTTTCCCAAGCTTTTCCCCTCCTTCCCCCACCCCCCACTCCTAGATGACAGGTAATCTAATACATGCTAAATAGGATAAATTATATGACAAATACAATACATGTATACATATCTATACAGTTATCTTACTGCACAAGAAACACCAGATCTAGAAAGAGAAGAAGAAAAAAACAACCTAAGAAGGAAAACAAAATGCATGGAAATATTCATAGAAAGCGTTAAAATGCTGTGTTGTAGTTCACACTCAGTTCCCACAGGCCTCTCTCTGGATGTATATGACTATCTTCATTGCTGAAGAACTGGTTTGAATCACATCATTGTTGAAGAGAACCATGTCCATCAAAATTGATCATCGTATAGTCTTGTTGCTGTGTATAATGTTCTCCTGGTTCTGCTGATTTCATTCAGCATCAGTTCATGCAAGTCTCTCCAATCCTCTCTGAAATCCTCCTGTTGGTCATTTCTTACAGAACAATAATATTCCATAACATTCATATACCATCATTTATTCAGCCATTCTCCAATTGATGAGCATCCTTTCAATTTCCAGTTTCTTGCCACTACAAAAAGGGCTGCCACAAACATTTTTGCACATGTGGGTCCCTTTCCCTCCTTTAAAATTAATTTGCATTTGTCTAACCAATAGTGATTTAGAACATTTCTTTTTTTTTAATTTTTTTTATTTTGTTAAAGCTTTTTATTTGCAAAACATATGTATGGGTAATTCTTCAACATTGACCCTTACAAAGCTTTCCATTACAAATTTTTCCCCCCTAGTCTCCTACCCTCCCCTAGATGGCAGGAAGTCTACTACATATTAATTGTGTTAAAATACTTGAAAAGTCGAATATATGTGTATATATTTCCACACTTATCTTGCTGTGCAAGAAAAATCGTGTCTACAAGAAAAAAAAATCTGAGAAAGGAAATCCAATGCAAGCAAACATCAATAGAGAGCATGAAAATATTATGTTGTGATTCACATTTCATATCCCTCTCTCTCTGGGTGTATATGGCTTTCTTTACTGAACAATTGGAACTAGTTTGAAATATTTTATTGTTGAAGAGAGCCATGTCCCTCAGAATTGATCATCATATAGTCTTAATGTACAATGATCTCCTGGTTCTGCTCATTTTGCTCAGCATCAGCTCATGCAAGTCTCTCCAGGCCTCTCTGAAATCATGTTGCTGGTCATTTCTTACAGAACAATAATATTCCATAATATTCATATACCATAATTTATTCAGCCATTCTCCAATTGAAGGGAATCTATTCAGTTTCCAGTTTCTAGCCACTACAAAAAGGGCTATCACAAACATTCTTGCACATGTGGGGCCCTTTCCATCCTTTAAGATCTCTTTGGGATATAAGCCCAATAGAAACACTGCTGGGTCAAAGGGTATGCACAGTTTGATAACTTTTAAGCATAGTTCCAAATTGCTCTCCAGAATGGTTGGATCCATTCACAGTTCCACCAACAATGTATCAGTGTTCCAATTTTCCCACATCCCCTCCAACATTCATCATTATCTTTTCCTGTCATTTTAGCCAATCTGACAGGTGTGTAATGGTACCTCAGCATTGTCTTAATTTGCATCTCTGTGATCAATAGTGATTTGGAGCACCTTTTCATATGACTAGAAATGGTTTTAATTTCATCATCTGAAAATTGTCTGTTCATATCCTTTGACCATTTATCTATTGGAAAGTGGCTTGAATTCTTATAAATATGAGACAGTTCTCTATATATTTTAGAAATGAGGCCTTTATCAGAACCCTTAAATGTAAAGATGATTTCCCAATTTATTGCTTCCCTCCTAATCTTGTCTGCATTAGTTTTGTTTGTACAAAAACTTTTTAACTTAATATAGTCAAAATTATCTATCTATTATCTATCTAAGAGTTCCAATTCTTCTTTGGACATAAATTTATTCTATCTCCACAGATCTGAGAGGTAAACTATTTTATGTTCCTTTAATTTACTTATAATAGCACTCTTTATAGCTAAATCATGAATCCATTTAGATCTTATCTTGGGATGTGGTGTTAGGTGTGGGTCATGCCCTAATTTCTTCCATACTAGTTTCCAATTTTCCCAGCAGTTTTTGTCAAATAGTGAGTACTTATCCCCAAAGCTAGGGTCTTTGGGTTTATCAAACACTAAATTGCTATAGTTCCTGCCTAGTTTGTCCTGTGATCCTATCCTATGCCACTGATCAACTACTCTATTTCTTAGCCAGTACCAAATGGTTTTGATGACTGCTGCTTTATACTGTAGTTTTAGATCTGGTACAGCAAGGTCACCTTCATTGGCCTTTTTTTTTTTTTTATTAATTCCCTTGAAATTCTTGACCTTTTGTTCTTCCAAATGAACTTTGCTACTATTTTTTTCTAGATCTGTAAAATAATTTCTTGGGAGTTTGATTGGTATGGCACTAAATAAGTAAATTAGTTTAGGTAGTATTGTCATTTTTATTATATTTGCTCAGCCTACCCATGAGCACATGATGTTTTTCCAATTGACTAGGTCTGACTTTATTTGTGTGGAAAGTGTTTTGTAGTTTAGTTTCATATAGTATAACTTTTTTTTTTATTTGATTATAAATGTCTTTAATTTCTTTATCTGAAAATTAGATTTCTTTTTGACTATCTAGGGCCTCACCATCCTTCTGAGGTCAAAATGTTTGCATAATCTGCATTCCTTACTTTTATTCATCCCACATATCCCAGTCAATAGTTAAATTTTATTCTTTCTTTCTCTATAATATCTGTCACATATAGTCCCTTTTCTCTAGTCATACAACTACCACTCTAGTCCAGATGCTCATCACCTAGAATATTGCAACTGTCTCTTAATTGTTCTCTCTGTGCAGGTTTCTCCCTAATCCAATCCATCATCCATACAGCCACCAAAATGATTTGCTAAAATTCATATTTTACCATGTCAGTTTTCTTTCTCTCTCCACCATTCTCCCATGTTAAAAAATTTTTTTTTATTGACTCCCTATGTCCCCTAGGATCAAATATAAACTTTTAAAGCCATTTGTGATTAGTCTCCTTTCTATCTTGGAGTCTTCATATAAAATATTTCCTTCCATGAATACTGCAATTCAACCTTCTTGTCCTGCTTAACATTTCTTAGCTGGACTACTGCCTTTTTTGTCTCTGCTTTATTCAATTCCATACCTTATTCTCTGGACTTTTTCACCTTTATATCAGTAGCATTCTCCACATGGAGATATATCCATGCTGTAGTCCCCTTTTCTGATTGGTGAGTTCTTAGTTTGGACAGCCAATTCATGAGGTATCTTGGCCATGCATTCTCAGTACAGATTTGTATCCATTCCCCAGACTTCTTCACCTTCTCACTAGCAGAATTGCCCCTGCTCCCCATTTTATATATTATTTTCTCCTTTTAGAATGTAACCTCTTGAGGACAGAGACCTTATTGTATCCTATTATTTGTATTCTTGACACAGCACTGTGCAAAAACAGTAAGTGCTTAATAGATGCTCTATCATTCATCCCTCTGTCTGTCTATCTAATAATCCCTGATGATCTTCAAATTCAATTCATTTGCTGCCTTCTGCAGGAGGGTTTTTCTGCTGTCCACCTGATGTAAAAGTATCTTCACTTCTAAGGTTATTTCTGATCTATTCTATGTATCTTGTATTTTCCTAATTTTGTAAACTTGGTTTACCCATTAGAATATAAACTCATTATTCTATATAAACTTGAGATCAGGAAGATTCTTTTTGTTTTTTCTTTGAACTCCCCCATGATTAGCAAAATGAGGAAGGGGGGAGGAAGCAGATCTGTGTTAAGTGCCATAAACATTTTACATATATGTCATTTGATCATCACAGTCATTCTAGGTGGGTGCTATTTTGATCTCTGGTTTAACTATGAGAAAATTCAAGCAGATCAAAATAATATGACTTGCCCAAGATCACACAGCTATTGTTTGAGGAATTTGAAATTCCTTGAATCCAGGCTCAGTCTATCCACTGGGCCAACTGGGGTCATGTTGTTAATATTTGGTTGTTTCAGTCCTGTTCAAGTCTTTATGACCCCATTTGGAGTTTTCTTGGCAAAGATACTGGAGTAATTTGACATTTCCTTCTCCAACTCATTTCACAGATGAGGAAACTGAGGTAAACTGGGTTAAATAACTAGTCTAGCTCATACAGCTAGGAAGTATCTGAGGCCAGATGAGTCTTCCTGACTCTAGGCCAGGCACTTCATCCATTGTACCTTCATACATTTTGACTTAATGATTTTATTTGTTGATTGATTTTATAATTGAAGATATCAAATCTCCAAGAAGTGAAGTTCATATGATGGCAAAAAACATGTTCAAAGCCCATCATCCTCTGGTTCTTAAACTATGCCTCCAACCTTTTAGTTAAAAAGTATTTGAGTCATTATAGTCATAACAAGTAATGTCAGTGAATCACAAAAATTAGGATCTAGAAATACCCTTGAAGTTTTTGAACTTTCATATTTACATTGTAGGTTAGCCATCATTTGAACTTCTAATTTTATAGATTGTGGATACTGAATTGGAAAGTAGAAGAAAAGTAGGAAGAGGAAAGTTTATAAAGAGCTTTGAAAAGTCAAATGGGCTATTTTTTTTTATCCTGCCAATAATAGGGAGCCACTGGAATTAATTCATCGATTTAATAATCATTCTTTTGAATAAATACATTGTAAAAGTTTGATTCTCTCTCTTATTAGGAAGGCCTTGACTTTCTACATAATTCAGAAACAAATTCATACATATATGTATATATATATATGTGTGTGTGTGTGCATCTATATATATATACATACATGTGTAAATATATTATCCATTTTCTCTGTTATCTATATGCTCTCTTCAATTGTTTGAATAATTTTTGATCATTAAGATTGATTTCATTTTCTATATTTCAGACTGCTACCAATTTCTTGATCTCATATTGTTACTGTCCACTTTTATGTTTTCATATAGTCCCCATTCCTCCATATTTGAAATACATGTACATGCATACATATATATTTTCATTTTATGTATTATTTGAATGCTTTTTATCCTTCAAGTCTCAGTGCTGCACACTTTCTCTTAAGTCCCTTTCTCTTAAGTTGATTCTCATAATCTCTACCTCACATTCCTAACACACAGTCAAAGGTACTACTTTCGTCTTTAAATACTCCTTAAGTACTTTGTATTTCTCCTTGAACTATACATATTTGTGTACACGATACTGGGTACATTTTTTTCCTCCAGAAAGCTAGTTATTAAATAGTTACCAGCATACCACTGAGTAAAGACTTAGCTAATACAATGGAGATGGAAAAATCATTTATTTGTTTTTTAACATATTTCTTTTTACATTTTAACATGTTTTTTAACATTTGAATATATGACCAAAATGAAATTCTGCTCCCCACATCTGCATCTACAGGTTAGTTCCACCAAAAAAAAATAATTGTAGCCAGATTTAATATTTTTAAACAAAACTTATGCTTATTTTTAATGGTTTGGGGATGGGCTGTTTGTTTTTTCTGGAAATTGTTATAATAAACAAAAGGAAAGTCAAAGTTGTTGAAGATTATATGAAATGAATGTGTTCTTAATTTTTTTATCTTTGTGTCCTAAAGAACATAGAATGTTTCAGCATTCATGTTCACTGGAGTAGAAAATATTAAAATTCATATGCAAAGAAACTTTAAATCTATGCTACTCTAGCTGTATCTACATAAGTACAACAGAATCAAATAAAAGAAAAAATATCCACTGGGCTAGCATACCAGGGACTGTTTTTACAGCTGTCCTGTTACAGTAGACAAATGATAGAAACAGAGGGACAAATATTTGCTTCTAGTTTGATTCTTTATACTTGAGCCTTCATTTCACACCCATACACACACACACACACACACACACAAAATCCCTCAGCACCTCAGGTTTTCATTATTGCAGTAGCCCACTGACAAGTCTGTGTACTTCAAGTTTTTCCCCATTGGAATCCATCCTCCATTCAGCTACTAATGAGATTTTCCTAAAGTGCAAGTATCTTGTCAACAACACCCCATCTCTCCCTCAGTAAACTCCAAGGACTTTCTATTGCCTCCAGGAACAAATACAAAATGCACTTTTTGTGTTTCCTTTCAAAGCTGTTCATAATTCAGTTCCCTTCTACCTTTCCACTCTGCTTGCACCTTAGTCCCTGACACATAATCTTTGATCTAGTGACACTGCCTTCCTGATTGTCTCACAAACAAGACACTCCATCTCTCAGCTCTGGGCATTTTCTCTGGCTGCTCCCCTTGCCTGTAATACTCTGCTCCTCTGTTCTGATTACTGACCTCCCTGGCATCATTTACTTGTTATTTTCCGGTCACATCCACTCTTCATAATCCCATTTGGAGTTTTCTTGATAGACATACTGGAGTGGTTTGCCAATTCCTTCTCCAGCTCATTTAACAGATGAGGAACTGAGGCAAATGGTTAAATAACTTGCCCCGGTCCACAGCTAGTAAGTATCTGAGACCAGATTTGAACTCAAAAAGATATGACTCTTCTTGACTTCAGACTGGGCACTTTATCCACTAAACCATTTAGCTGTCCTCTGACTTTAAGTCCTGACTAAATATCCCAATTTCTACAGGAAGCATCTCCCAACTCTTCATGATTCCACTGCCTTTCCTCTGTTAATTATTTTCTATTTGTCCAAATACATCTTTCTTGGACCTCTTTGGTTCCTTGTTATTGCCCTAGATAGAATAGGCTGTAAGCTCCCTAAGGACAAGAATAGTCTTTTGTCTCTTTTTGTACCCCCAGTGATTGGCACAGTGCCTGAGCCTGACCCATTGTTGGTACTTAATAAATGTTTACTGATTGACATGGGAATGCACATTGCTGGAAGAACTAGATTAAAATAGGTATGATACAGCTGAAATTGGATTCAGAAGCTTCTTTCATATGATCTATCTTTTTTGTTTATCCTGTGAGCTCCTTGAGAGCAGGAACTGTCTCATTTTTTTTTCCCTAGGTGTTCTTTCAATTCTAGTGCAGTGCTTGACATATGTAAGCACTTAATAAATGCTATTTCTTTCACTCATCCATTCATTAAAGGAGTTTATTCTAATGGCGTAAACATTACTTTTTTTTTTTTTTTTTTTTTTTTTTTT
>JAJPUD010006986.1:3121-14630 GCA_023553655.1 Myrmecobius fasciatus
TCAAACCAGTTCCAATTGTTCACTGAAGAAAACCATATACACCCAGAGAGAGGGATATGAAATATGGACCACAACGTAACATTTCCATGATCTCTATTGATGTTTGCTTGCCTTGTGTTGCCTTTCTCTGATTTTCTTTTTTTTTCTTGTAAATAGGATTTTTCTTGCACAACTTGTCAACATTATTGACATGTAGTGGACTTCCTGCCATCTAGGGGAGGGAAGGGGACTGGAGGTAAAAGTTGTAATGGAGAGCTTTGTAAAGATCAATGCTGGGGAACTACCCATACATATGTTATACAAATAAAAAGCTTTAATAAAATAAATAAATAAAAATAAATAAAGATAAAATAATGGAAAAATAGGTAGACACATAAGAACAAGCCCATGAACACCTACTTAATGAAATATAAATCAACTATTATTATAGAATTAAGCTCCACTCATTTGGAAGGGCCAGCCCTAAAATAAGGCAAACTAACAATCTCTTAAAATCTAGATTACCTAGAGACTTAGTAAACAGACTGAGACTTAGAAAATGTTATCATTTAGTAGCAAGTAATTTTGAATACACAATAATTAATCAAAAAATTAATCCTTTATAAAAGGAGTTTTCCTTTCTGGCAGAAAGGGAAGTTGACTAGAAGCTAAGTCCCTCTTTCTACCAGGTAGAGAAAGCCTAGTCAGAAGTTAGGTTCCTCAGGAAAGGGCCCCACATGTGCAAGAATGTTTGTGGCAGCCCTTTTTGTAGTGGCTAGAAACTGGAAACTGAATAGATACTCATCAATTGGAGAATTGTTGAATAAATTATGAAATAAATTATGGTATATTATTGTTCTGTAAGAAACGACCAGCAGGACGATTTCAGAGAGGCCTGGGGAGACCTACATGAACTGATGCTGAGAGAAATGAGCAGAACCAGGAGATCATTATATATGGCAACAACAATACTATATGACGATCAATTCTGATGGACGTGGCTCTCTTCAACAATGAATGTTTCAAATCATTTTCCCTGAAGAAAGCCATATACACCCAGAGAGAGGGATGTGGAATGTGGACCACAACATAACATTTTCATGCTCTCGATTGATATTTGCTTGCATTGTGTTTCCTTTATCTAATATGTCTTTCTTGTAGATATGATTTTTCTTGCACAACAATGAGAAGTATGGAAATATGTATACATATATTTGATTTGTCAAGTATTTTAACATCATTAACATTAGTGGATATCCTGCCATCTAGGAGAGGGGTGGGGAGTAGGAAGGAAAAACTTGTAACAGAAAGCTTTGTAAGGGTTAATGTTGAATAATTACCCATACATATGTTTTGCAAATAAAATTTAAAAAATTAAAAAAAAAAAGAAGTTAAGTTCCTCTTTCCAAACTTAGTGAATATGCTCTACCAACTACTGATCCCAAGTTTCTCTTTCCCAGGCCATTTTCTGGTTACAAAAGGCACTATCTGCAGGAAAGTACTTCTGGCATAGAATTAAGGAAGTCTAGGAAAAGCCAACTTGTCCAATTGGAATTAAGTTCAAAACAAGTTTCTGTCATTTTATTATTTCTCTAATTTGTTAAAAAAAAATTCAACTCTGAATTACTCCTAATTTCTGACCTTGGGGGAGTCAGGTGACTTGATAAGGTATGCAAATGCCAGATTTCCAAATTAGATCATAGATGTTAGTCACCCTTTCTAAGTTTCCTTATAAATAATCAATGTTAACATTAAATCAATGTCTTTATAAATCTACTATATACTGTAGGAGAATGTTAGTATACTACATTATTTGAGATTCTTAATATTTAAATTAAGTATATCCTACAAAAAGATATAATATTCATAACATTTAAGAAATCACAAAAGAAGGGTTTTTTCATATATTTAACATTTTTAGAATTAAAAGATTGGGGAAAGAATGCTATTTGGCCCTTGTTTTTCTTTCTTTCTTTCTTTTTTTTGCTGAGGCAATTGAGGTTAAGTGACTTGCCCAAGGTCACACAGCTAGGGAATGTTAAGTGTCTGAGATCAGATTTGAACTCAGGTCCTCCTGACTTCAAGGCAGGTGCTCGATCCACTTTGCTACCTAGCTGCCCCCTCCTCAACCATTTTTAACTATGCTATTCTTGCTAAGTTTCACCTCAAAGTCAAGTTTCACTAATCACTGATAGCAAAATAAATCAATGATTTATTAAAGGGCCTTTCAATTCTTTAGAAGATATGCCATACAATGCTAACTGGAAAGTTGCTGAATGTATACTTAAATATCATTAATAGTAATTTGGGAAAAAAAAGTTTTTTTTAATATTTTAATGAAACACACATTCTTTTTAGATACTTTTAAAATCATAAATAGCATATACAAATTTTACCCAATGCCATTTCCTACTTTGCTGAACAGCCACAACACCAATAATGTGTATGCATTTACTCTTCTGACTTCACCTAACACTTCTATGGAAATTACTCCCGTTTACATGTGCCTAACCTGACCTGTCTCTTAGTATCCAATAATGAATATATTTTCTTCTTAAAAAGTATTTTTATATATAGAGAATTGTCTCATATTTATAAGAATTCAAGCCATTCTCCAATTGATAAATGGTCAAAGGATATGAACAGACAATTTTCAGATGAGGAAATTAAAACTATTTATAATCATATGAAAAGGTGCTCCAAATCACTATTGATCAGAGAAATACAAATTAAGACAACTCTGAGGTACCACTACACACCTGTCAGATTGGCTAAAATGACAGGAAAAGATAAAGATAAATGTTGGAGGGGATGTGGGAAGACTGGGACACATGCATTGTTGGTGGACCTGTGAACGGATCCAGCCATTCTGGAGAGCAATTTGGAGCTATGCTCAAAAAGTTATCAAACTATGCATACCCTTTGACCCAGCAGTGTCTATATTGAGCTTATATCCCAAAGAAATCATAAGAGAAGGAAAGGGCCCCACATGTGCAAGAATGTTTGTGGCAGCTCTTTTAGTGGTGGCTAGAAACCAGAAACTGAATGGATGCCCATCAATTGGAGAGTGGCTGAATAAATTATGGTATATGAATGTTATGGAATATTATTGTTTTGTAAGAAACGACCAGCAGGACGATTTCAGAGAGGCCTAGAGAGACTTGCATGAACTAATGCTAAGTGAAGTGAGCAGAACCAAGAGATCATTATTCAAGGCAACAACAATACTATATGAGGATCAGTTCTAATGGACATAACTCTCTTCAACAATGAAATGCTTCAAACCAGTTCCAATTGTTTGGTGAAGGGAGCCATATACACCCAGAGAGAGGGATGTGAAATGTGGACCACAACATAACATTTTCATGTTCTCTATTGAGGTTTGCTTGCATTGTATTTCCTTTATCAGATTATTCTTTCTTGTAGATATGATTTCTCCTGCACAAAAAAATGATGCAATAACTATACATATATTCGATTTCTTAAGTATTCTAACATAATTATCATGTAGTGGATATCCTGCCATCTAGGGGAGGAGTGGGGAGTAGGGGGGAAAAATTTGTAACAGAAAGCTTTGTAAGGGTTAATGTCTAGGAATTACCCATACATATGTTTTGCAAATAAAAAGTATTAATAAAAAAATAAAAAATAAAAAAAAATTTTAAAAGTATTTTTAAATAATTTTGAACTTAGTCAACATCAACAAGAATGCACATTTACATATACTAAGAACAAAAAGTGGATTGTATATGAAACCATGAATCTCCATCAGAAGCATTTTAAGCTTTTTTAAAGTATATAATAAATTAAGCTTATAAATTTCATCTGGTTTATCTATCTCCCTCTTAACTTCCATTTTGTGCACTTAAAAATGTTTCAATGACCCTGTTTTATTTTATTTTATCTTTTATTTTTGTTTGATCTACTCTTCCCACCAAATTCCCTTCCCATTTAAAAAAAAAAATTATCTCCTTGTTACCCACTAAGTAAAACAAAGCCATATATTGGCCATGACTAAAAATACTAGGTTATTCTATACCTCAATCCCATTTATTCATGTAAATATGCTTCAACATCAGTCTTTTGGGGCCATGTTTAGTCACTTATTGATCATGGTTCAGTCTTTCAAAATTGCTTGTCTGTACAGTGCTATAGTAATTGTATAAAATACTCTCCTGAATCTAATCACTTAATTCTGCATCAGTTTATATGGAGTCATCTCAGGTTTCTTTGAATCCCTAGGTGACAGAAGACTGAAGATTGGGCCTGGAATTAGAAAAATTTGACTTTTAAATCTGGTTGCAGATACTTATTAGCATGATTGTGAGCAAATTAGTCTGCCTCAGCCTCCTCAACTATAAAATGGGAATACTAATATTTAATTCATGGAATTATTGTAAACATCAATTGAGATAATTTTTTTATATTTATATTTATTTATAAATATCTGTAAATATTTATAAAACAGATGCTGATACACAATAAGTACTTTAAAATGTTTACACAATAAGTACTTTAAAATGTTTATTTCTTTCTATCACTTCTTAAGGTACAAAATTATTATATTTATATACCATAATTTGTTCAGTCATTCTTTAACTGATTTTCAGTTTTTTGCTACAACAAAAAAAATGCTGCCATAAATGACTTAATCTCTCAGCAAACTGCTGGATATTTTTATTCAGACTTCTAATAAACAAGACTAAACGCATATTGCTTCCAAAAGGGAAACTCCTTTTGAATATTTCTTGGCTATGTTGACATTCTTCCAGTTACTCCAGATTCAAAAATTTGGAGTTATCTTTGATCCACATAAAGCTAATCACTAAGAACTCTCAATTCTTCCTTTAAGAGTCTAATATAAAGCTAAAAAGTTTTTGTACAAACAAAACCAATGCAGTCAAGATTAGGAGGGAAGCAATAAAGTGGGAAATCATCTTTATATTTAAGGGTTCTGATAAAGGTCTCATCTCTAAAATATATAGAGAATTGTCTCATATTTATAAGAATTCAAGCCATTCTCCAATCGATAAATGGTCAAAGGATATGAACAATTTTCAGAGGATGAAATTAAAACTATTTGTAGTCATATGAAAAGGTGCTCCAAATCACTACTGATCAGAGAAATGCAAATTAAGACAACTCTGAGGTACCACTACACACCTGTCATATTGGCTAAAATGACAGGAAAAGATAACGATGAATGTTGGAGGGCATGTGGGAAGGCTGGGACACTGATGCATTGTTGGTGGAGCTGTGAACGAATCCAGCCATTCTGGAGAACAATTTGGAGCTATCCTCAAAAAGTTATCAAACTGCATACCCTTTGACCCAGCAGTGTTTCAATTGGGCCTATATCCCAAAGAGAACTTAGAGGAGGGAAAGGGCCCCACATGTGCAAGAATGTTTGTGGCAGCTCTTTTTGTGGTGGCTAGAAACTGGAAACTGAGTAGATGCCCATCAATTGGAGAGTGGCTGAATAAATTATGGTATATGAATGTTATGGAACATTATTGCTCTGTAAGAAACGAACAGCAGGATGATTTCAGAGAGGCCTGGAGAGACTTGCATGGACTGATGCTGAGTGAAGTGAGCAGAACCAGGAGATCATTATACACGGCAACAACAATACTATATGACGATCAATTCTGATGGAATGTTTCAAACCAGTTCCAATTGTTCAGTGAAGAAAGCCAAATACACCCAGAGAGAGGGATATGAAATGTGGACCACAACATAACATTTTCATGCTCTTGATTAAAGTTTGCTTGCATTGTGTTTCCTTTATCTGATTTTTCTTCCTTATAGATAGGATTTTTCTTGCACAACAATGATAAGTGTGGAAATATGTATACATATATTCGACTTGTCAAGTATTTTAACATAATTAACATGTAGTGGATATCGTGCCATCTAGGGGAGGGGTGGGGAGTAGGGAGGAAAAATTTGTAACAGAAAGCTTTATGGGGGTTGATGTTGAAGAATTATCCATGCATATGTTTTGCAAATTAAAAAAAAAAGAAAAGAAAAGAAAAGAAAAAGCTATTATTTTTTTAAAAAAGAGTCTAATATATACATTCTCTTCTATCCCCAATGCCACCCTATTGTCCAGTTTTATTATCATCTAATGATTGAACTATCATAGTTTCCATATTTTCCAAATCCTCTTCCACACTACTGCAAGATTAATTTTCCCAAGAATACTTCTTTGTTTACATCTACACTCAAACAAAAGCTCCTCTGCAATTTAAAAACAAAAACAAAAACCTTCAACAATCAGAGATATATGTCTTTCAAAATTGTTTATTTTTACAATGTTGGAGTAAAATATTCTCCTGGATATAATCATTTGACTCTGCATCAGTTTATAAGAGCTCTCAGGGCTCTCTACTTCCACTGAAGCACCTAAATAGTTTTCCACAGTACAAAATTCTAGCATTCAAGGATCCCAACAGAGTGACCCCAACATGCCTCTCTAAGCTTTTCCTCTTCCTCTATCATTATATGACACATCTTCCAACCTGGTCAAAATGCTCTTTTTTCCTCTCTCTTTTTGCCTTTTAAAGATTTCCTTTCTTGTGCTCTACCATCCAACCATTCTTAATGTCCTTGCTGTTCTGAACATTTCATTTTCCATCTTTGTTTATTTCCACTGACTATAACTCTCCTGCCTGAAATGTTCTGCCTCTCTCTCTAGGAATATTTTATTTCTCTTCTTTTTGAATTCCTCTACGATTTACAATTTATCAATTGTTCTAAATCTGGGTATCAAGGACTTATTGCAAGGGTATACAAATTTAAATATACACCTCTTCAGATTGATTACATATACCCAAACATATACATAGAAATGTATTAGGTATGTAACTATTGTATTTTTTTTTCAAAGTACATAAATGCTTACTAAATACTAGATAAATAATAAATGTTTAAAATAATTGAGTTCATTTATAGTCATATGAAAAGGTGCTCCAAATCACTATTGATCAGAGAAATGCAAATCAAGACAACCCTGAGATACCACTTCACACCTGTCAGATTGGCTAAAATGACAGGAAAAGTTAATGATGAATGTTGGAGGGGTTGTGGGAGGGCTGGGACACTGATGCATTGTTGGTGGAGCTGTGAACGGATACAGCCATTCTGGAGAACAATTTGGAGCTATGCTCAAAAAGTTATCAAACTGTGCATACCCTTTCACCCAGCAGCATTTCTATTGGGCCTATATCCCAAAGAAATCATAAAGGAAGGAAAAGGCCCCACATGTGCAAGAATGTTTGTGGCAGCCCTTTTTGTAGTGGCTAGAAACTGGAAACTGAATAGATGCCCTTCAATTGGAGAATGGCTGAATAAATTATGGTATATGAATGTTATGGAATATTATTGTTCTGTAAGAAATGACCAGCAAGATGATTTCAGAGAGGCCTGGAGAGACTTACATGAACTGATGCTGAGTGAAATGAGCAGAACCAGGAGATCATTATACACGGCAACAACAGTACTATATGACGATCAATTCTGATAGACATGGCTCTCTTCAACAATGAAATGTTTCAAACCATCTCCAATTGTTCACTGAAGAAAGCCATATACACCCAGAGAGAGGGATGTGAAATGTGGACTACAACATAACATTCTCATACTCCTTGATTGATGTTTGCTTACATTGTGTTTCCTTTATCTGATATATCATTTGTGTAGATAAGATTTTTCTTGCACACCAATGATAAGTTTGGAAATATGTATACATATATTCGATTTGCCAATATTTTAACATAATTAACATGTAGTGGATATCCTGCCATCTAGGGGAGGGGTGGGGAGTTGGGGGGAAAAATTTGTAACGGAAAGCTATGTAAGGGTTATTGTTGAAGAATTACCCACACATATGTTATGCAAATAAAATAAAAATTTAAAAAAAAAATAATTGAGTTCATGCTTAACCTACAGCTTTTAAGAATGGTAGCGGTAGTAGTTATTGTAACAGTGATATTGATAATAACTGACATTTGCTCAGCATTTTAAAGTTTGCAAAAAAAATTATCTTATTTGATTCTAAAACAACAAATAAAATTAAGCTATATATTTGCCAAAGGTATCTATTAACCTGATGTTAGAAATTGAGTACAGAAACCAAGTTGAAGAGGGATTCTCTATGGATAATGAGGTCCTACAGATGCTCCTGTGTAAGAATATAACAGTGATAATATTAAATCTAATAACACTTCAGAAATTTCTGCAAGAGATCTGTAATCATTCGAAAGAATCTGACATGGCAAATCATATACAACATACCAAGTGAATGAAAACTATCTACTACCTATATTTCAACAAGAAGTTTGATGGACAGTCTATAGAATGTGTGTCTATGAATAACTGAAACAGGTCAGATAGTATCATGTTGAATATAGCATTAACCAGAAAAGGAGACTTGACAGGATTATCTTTGGAAAGTTTCAAAGCTCTTTTACTGACCCAAAGCTTACCAAGAAAGCAAAAGTCTATCTTTTTAAAAAACAAACTTTTTTTAATAATAGCTTTTTATTTTCAAAATACATGCAAAGATACTTTTCAATATTCACCCTTGCAAAACTTTGTGTTCCAAATTCTTCTTCCTCCCTTTCCCCCACCCCACTCCCCTAAACAGCAAGTAATAATACAATATAGGTAAAATAAACATTTAACCAATGTTGTTTTTATATAAAGGCAAACAAGATATGGAACAAAAACTGAAACCTAAGAATTAAAAATGATTATCGCACAGAAAGGAATGGAGAAGCATATGGAGGGTCATAAATAATCTGCTCTAAATAATTAATGAAGACATGAAAGGTCATTTGACCTAAATAAGCAAACACACACACAAATATGTATATTTTTTCAAATGTATATAAATATTATTAGTATATTTATTTATACATTTATTTATTTATTTATACATTTATACATTTATTTAGTAAAATAAAGCATTATTGGATTTTGGTAACTTTTTATCATTTACATGCTCAATCTACAGGTATTAATAGAAGTAGTAGTAATAGTGATTCTATTACAATCCTTGTAGCCAAGCTTTTTTTTTCCTTAATGAGGTTGTTAGTTTATTCTCCTGCCTGCAGAAGAATACTACTATAATAGTGGCCAGAGGAAGGGTATCAAGAGATTTAAAATGAAATTATAATTGATTTTGGAGGTCAAGAGAAAAAACTGAATGAAAAATTAATAATTTGGTAATGAATAAGATGAACAATGGACACACAATTTGGAGTATGTAAATGTAATAGAATCTCACTGTGATAAAAGAAATTGTTGATCTATTCCTCAAATCAATTTCATTCCAATTCTTTTATACCACAAAAAGTGTTACTATAATATTTTGGTATTCATGATCTCATCAATGACCTCAACTAGGAAATAAGCCTAATAATAGAATCTGGAACAAAGGATGTGAACATTTTAATTATTTTGTCCAATTCCTAATTACTTCCCAAAAAGGACATTAAATTAATTTAAATATTTAATTTGAATTAGATGCTCATTTAAAACTATACTTTGCTATATGAATGTAATGGAATATTACTGTTCTATATGAAATGATGAATAGGATGTTTTCAGAAAAGACTGGAAAAACTTACATGAACTAATGCTAAGTGAAGCAAGCAGAACCAGGATAATATAAAAACAAGAGCAAAATTGTGAGATCAACTATGATAGATTTAGCTCTTCTCAACAATTCAATGACTCAAGAAAATTCAAATAAACCTTGGATGGAAAATCCATCACATCCAGAGACTTTGGAGACTGAATTCAGATTGAAGCATACTATTTCCACCCTTTTTTTTTCCTTTTGTTTTTTGGGTTGCATGGCTTTTCCCTTTTGTTCTGGTTTTTCTTTCCCAATATAACTGATATGGAAATATGTTAAAAAATGAATTTACATGTATAGCCTATAACAGATTGCATGCCAGTGTGGGAAGGGGATAGGTAAGGGAAAGAGGGAGGAAAAACAATTTGGAACTCAGAATCTTACAAAAACTACAGTTGAACACCATCTTTACATGTAATTGGAAAAATAACATGATTAAAATTAAATTTTAAAGAACTACAACTTGTAATTGTGTGGGACAGGTGCTAAACCCCCTTAACCAAATTAACTGATCAGAGTGTCTTTAGCTCCTTCAGGGAAAGGCCCAAGCACACCTGGGAGACATCTCAGCTCCGAACATGTGCTCGTCAACCTGACAAGACGGAACCAGAACACCTGGTTAAATAGCAAATAACCCAAACCTTTTCAATGGATACACTAAAAGGAAGTAACCATCATTGACCACCAATGTTGTCTACTTCCTGTAGGTTACATCATTTCCTGTAACTTCCTGTCACTGGCTTAGGGTCTGACCTTTAGAGAATGCTAGGCCTTGATATAATGTACCTTCCTGCAACCTGGGGTCCAAGGCCTGACCTTCTCCCTCTAAAGACCTCTGGGAATAGGGATCACATGATTTAGGCCTAATCTCAGTCTTCTTGAGAAAGCTTCACCTATCTCATTCATAATAATGCAGTAATAACGTCATAATTTTCCTGACAACTAGCACTTTTAAGGTTTGAAAAGCCTTTTTCACAAATATCTCATTTGATCACAATATCTAGTCTGTTGCACTTATCTACTCAGTTTTTGGTTTTTTTTTTTAACCTATATGAAATAGTTTGTGGATTAATAATATGCCTGAGACCTGGAAATGCTGTTTTTTCTTTAACACTACCTCTTTTTATTCTTTCCCTTGATATTCTTTTTTTTTTTTTAATTAAAGCTTTTTTTATTTTTTTTTTTTGCAAAACATATGTACGGGTAATTCTTCAACACTGACCCTTACAAAGCTTTGAAACCAAATGTGTTTGATATATTCTTTTAGAGCCAATCTGATGAGAGTAAGATTTACACAATGCTCATCTCCTTCCCTTCTTTCCCTCAATTATATTAGGTTTTCTTTGCCTCTTCATGAGATTTTACCATATTTTTACCTCCTTTTTTTAAACATTATTTTACCCTTTTCCCTCTCTTTTCCCAGTATGATAGCCTTTCCACCTCTAGTTTCCTTTACATATTATCAAAGTAATATCAAATTATACCCATTCTTTAAGTATACCCTTAGAAAAAACATAGTTCTCAAGAGTTTTTTCCTTTTTACCTTTTTATGCTTCTCTTGAGATGTGTTTAGAGGTCAAATTTTTTGTTCAGATCTGGTCTTTTCATTAGAAATAGGTGAAATTCACCTATATCATTAAATGACCATCTTCTTCCCTGGAAGATAATGCTCATTCTAGCTGGATAGGTTATTCTTTGCTGTAATCCAAGTTCCTTTGCCTTTTGGAATATCTGGTTCCAGGCCCTTTGATCCTTCAATGTGGAGGCTGACATCTTGTATGATTCTAATTACAGTTCCTCAGTATTTGAATTGTTTCTTTCTAGCTGCTAGCAGAATCTTTTCCTTGGTGCGATAGTCCTGAAATTTATCCATGATATTCCTTGGGG
>JAJPUD010006986.1:15030-25504 GCA_023553655.1 Myrmecobius fasciatus
TTTTTTTTTTTCAGTGAATTCTTTCGATGGTGATTTTGCCTTTTGATTCTAAAACATCAGGGCAGTTTTTTTTCAAGATTTTCAGGGAGTACAATAATCGTTAGATTGTCTCTCCTAGATCTATTTTCCAAGTCAGTTGTTTTTCCTAGGAGATATTTCATATTTTCTTCTATTTTTTCATGTTTTTGTTTTTGTTTGACTGATTCTTGAAGTCTTATTGAGTCATTCACTTGCATTTGTTCAATTCTAATTTTTAATGTATTATTTTCTTCAGTTACCTTTTTTAGCTCCTTTTGTAACTGGCCAATTTGTTCATTACATACTTTTTCCACTTCACCAATTTTGTTTTTCATTGCACTGTTGTCTTTTTCCATTTCACTAATTTTGTTTTTCAGTAAATTGGTGTCTTTATCATATCTCTTTTGGAGGGCATTATAACCTTCTTGCACTGACTCAATTCATTTTCCCATTTATCATCTAGCTCTCTTTTGAGATTCTTTATGCAATCTTCCAGGAAAGCCTTGTGAAAGGGGTACCAGGTCATGTCCACCTTTGCGGCTTCCTCTGGAGTTATTTTAGGAACCTCAGGATATGGGGTCTGCCCTTCTTTCTCTCCATAAAAGCTATGGTGAGAACTCTTTTCTGTATCTCACTCATTTTTTAAAAAGCTTGGGGTCTGTTTAAAGCAGAGAAGCAGTGGCTGTGGTTTGAGAGAAGGTCAGAGGAGGACACAGAGAGTCGTGTCTTCACTGTGCCATATTGGCTCCGCTCCCCCCTTTCCCTTGATATTCTATACCTTTTGTTTTCCCAAAAGAATTTTAACAAGTTCTATAAAGAATTTCTGATAATCTGATTAGTAAGGCATAAAAAGCATAAATTATATTTGGAAGTATTATCATTTTTATTATTTTTAATTACATTGACGACTTCACTTAGCCTTGGCTATTTAACATTCCTCCAGATATTTGATTGTTTATTTAAGGAGCACTTTGTAATTAAATTTATTCAAGTACTCTTTGTACTTTGATTCTTCTTTCAAAAATATCTTATGCATTTTGTAATTATTTGAAATCAATTTTTTTTATTACTGAATAGTGTATTGAATAATTATATGGCATTTAAGTTTTGTGGATTTTATAATCTGCTTCTTTGGTAAAGTTAATATTGCAATTGTATTTTTGTTGATTGCCTAGGATTGTCTAAGTAAATCAACAGCAAACAGAGTAGTTGCCTATCTTTATGCCTTACTATTTTTCTATTTCCTAATTATTATTGTAGGTATTTTTAGATATATGTAACTTGATGAGTGGTCATGATTTATCCTGCTATTTACTGGAAAAGCTTCCAGTGGATCACCTTCTGGTATGCTTTTGGTTTTCAATACTACTAAAGATGTATTAAGTTGTCCCTCTGTGCTGGTGTTGGTGGGGATTTTAACATGAATTTATGTTATACTTTGACAAATTTTTCTTCATCTTATTGAGATAATCATGGTTTTTCTAATGTGATTAAGTTGACTACTTTCCTAATATTGATCCATTGTTGCAACCCTAGCATAAATACAACTTTTTAATGATTATTAATTTCTTCAAAAAGTTTTAATTTGGGGCAGGATTTTATCTTAAAATTTTAAAAGTTATCAATTATGTTATTCCATTATTCTTTTGTGTTTTATCTTTCCCAGAGTTAAGGTGTTAGGGTTATACTGCATGCATAAATAGCCTAGTATACTTTCTTCTTCAATTTTTGAATTTAACATAGTATTCATGAGATCTTCAGATCATCAGGAGAGGAAATGATAAAAAATTAATCCCCGAGGCAGGTAGTTCTCCCAATAGAAATTAGTTCAGCTCCATGGTTCTACCCGATGGGGAGATCAACCACTCTAAAATTCAGTTATGGATTTCAGCCTCTGTAGAGTCTCCAGCAGTCTCATCTTGCCATGCCCTATCAGAAATCCCAGTCATGTCTCTGAGGTTAAATTTTCCCTATAAAATCTACTTATAGGCCATGCCATGGCTGCTGCCTTCCTTTGGGTCAGTCCACCATGACATTTGTCTCATGGAATCTTCTTTTCAAATCTCAGGCCTGATTACAAAAGTCAGCCTCTGCCCCCAAGAAGATTTTGGGAGAAGTTAACCTCCACCCTTGATTATTCTTTGATGTCCTTGTGGGTTTCAGTTTTCTAATTTTTTTCATTTCTCCAATTTGATTTTCATAACTCAGGAAACCAAAATGCCCATTCATTTCTCACAATTACTCTTCCCCTCCCTTTTTAAAATAATAATTAATAAATATTAATAAATAATAAAAATAATATTTTAATACTAATTAAAACAATATTTTTAAATAATTTAATAATTTTAATAATAATTCCACATCCTTTTCTAAACTCTCAAATTTGACTACATCCCACTTCATACAAGTCTATTAACCTCTGCACAGATTTTACACAAGGAGGATTATTAATCCCTGAATTCTCTGCTAATTCTTCTGACAGGGCTATACTAGGAGTAAAATTACCTCCAATTTCAGTACGTTCCTCCTCTTCCTGCCAATAACCTCTCTAGAGTCATTCTGGCTTCTCATGATATTCTGCTAGTGGCATCTAAATATTCTGTTTTTCCTTTCAATGCTTCTCTGGTTTAACTTATCGAATAATATATACTCACTAGGAGTAGGAATGACCTTAATCCAGAACTAGATTTCTAGCCTTTAATTTACCAGCTACTATCCTTGACATAATTCCTCCTGTTTCAGTCTTAATTCATCAAACATCAGGGAAAAAGGAATAGCCAACTGGATCGGTGCACAAGTACCCACTCAGGTCCCAGGCAAAGCAGGTTTGAGAGTGCTGCCTCCATAATACCACCCAAGGTTATGCTCATCCCTGAGAAATTGCCAGAGGTACTCTCAGTTATATTCCAGACTCAGGTACATGTCATTTTGGAATCCTTCACTCTGCCATGAAAAGCAAATGGATTGATTTCCAGAGCTAAGGGGTTCTGGCTAACTACTTGTCAAACCTCTAGAATTCTAATTAATTAGAATTATATGACAAGCATCAAACTGAATTGTTTGTGGGGTACCCTTCCATAGTATTAACCCAACTTAACCCAATGTCCCTATCCTAAGCCCCAAGTAGCTGAGAGTAGCATTAATCCTATATAACCACCCCCCTTCACAGAATCAATGAACTCTTTACAGGGAACCCACTTGGACACTGGATAGTTTGGATCCATTTACCAACCAATTCCAATTCTTTCCCAAACAAATGGGGCCCAAATTCCTCTGAGTATGGGATGATTTCATCTTCTGAAATTACTTCCTGCTGATAATGGATGTTAAACTGGACCATACTACATGGTCCCATTTGGAGAAGTTTAAGCTGAATGAAAATCCAGTGGTTTTAAGTCAGACCCCTGAAGCTGGTTAATACAACTGTTTAGTACTGGTTATTTGAAGGTAAATTGCTCAATGCCTAGAGGAAAACAAACTTTAAAGAACTAAAGAGAGGGCATAAGAGAGCACTAAAAGCAGAACTCTCATTGTTGGGAAGTGTGCTTCTACCTTCCCTGAAGATTCTGTAAATAACTAGTTAGGCATCATCTCTTTTAATGGAGATTACCCAAAAGTAATTTTTAGAAAAGGGGAATCCCATCAGAATAACAGAAGTATTCACAAAATCCTTCATATATACCTGTAAAAACCAGGATATATAGAAATATATAGATATAGAAATTAACCCAGATTTTTGCATGAGGCATATGTGAAGCCTCTTTGTCAGTATTTTTTTTAAACAAGTAACCCTCTTCTGAACAGGTTTCAAGAGAAGAGGGTTCAACGGCACTTTCAGGAGTCACTTGGGCTCCTAACCTATGACCAGTGAAAATAGATTTAAAAAGAGCCTTTGTAGCCTCTTCTAGGTCTAAGAAAAATTTCCTTTAGCTCTGAGATTAAAAACTGTCCTAAAGGTGTTTAAAAACCACTCCAATTTCTAAATTGGCCAGCAGCCTTTCATATATTCAACAGAAAACATGTTTGAGCCACAGGACACACTATACAAATATTATTCTTACATTAGTAACAAATTTAAATAAAATTGACTTTCCCATTAATACAACAAATATTAAGCGGCATCCCTACAAGAAATCTTGAATACACTAAAATTTTCTTCTCCAATCATACTAAAGATATTTCAGCTTTAGTTTCAATAATCAATAAAATGAGTTAGGTCCCAAAAACAGTTGTATCAATTGTTCTTACATTATTTTGAAATCTTTATGGACCTTATTTCATACAAACATATACATCTAGCAACAGATAGAAAACTAGGCCAAATACTCATTTGCTAGGGTATGAGACCCTCCTGAGAGGGAGTATAGAAGCCACCTTGACCTGTGGTGCACAGTAAGTTTTCTGCCACCATTGCAGAATGCACAGCATGGGAACGGGTTGAACCTGAGGGTCACAGCTAGTTGCTCATGAGCAGGGATGTGAGCCTCTCGCCTGTTATTGGGTTGCTACATTGCTGGATTGGCTCTCCTCCCATTGGCAGATATGCAAAACCCATGAGCTGCTTCTCTGAATGGTGACTGGGGATTGCCTACTGTTCACACGCTGATCACACTTGTAAAAATGTATATCAACAAGGCTGTACAGCATAATAAACTGGAACTCTTCCAAATAACTATGGATCAGAGAAATGCAAATTAAGACAAATCTGAGGTACCACTACACACCTGTCAGATTATCTAAAATGACAGGAAAGGATAATGACAAATGTTGGAAGGGATGTAGGAAAGCTGGCTCACTGATGCATTGTTGGTGGAACTGTGAACGGATCCTGCCATTCTGGAGAGTAATTTGGAGCTATGCTCAAAAACTTATCCAACTCTGCATACCCTTTGACCCAGCAGTGTTTCTATTGGGCTTGTATCCCAAAGAAATCATAAAAGAAGGAAAGGGCCCCACATGTGCAAGAATGTTTGTGGCAGCCCTTTTTGTAGTGGCTAGAAACTGGAAACAGAATGGGTGCTCTTCAATTGGAGAGTGGCTGAATAAATTATTGTATATGAATGTTATGGAATATTATTGTTCTATAAGAAACGACCAGCAGGATGATTTCAGAGAGGCCTGGAGAGACTTGCATGAACTGATGCTGAGTGAAGTGAGCAGAACCAGGAGATCATTATTCACGGCAACAACAATACTATATGATGATCAATTCTAATGGACATGGCTCTCTTCAACAATGAAATGCTTCAAACCAGTTTCAACTGTTCAGTGAAGAAAGCCATATACACCCAGAGAGAGGGATGTGAAATGTGGACCACAACATAACATTTTCATACTCTCCATTGATGTTTGCTTACATTGTATTTCCTTTATCTGATTATTCTTTCTTGGAGATACAATTTTTCCTGCACAAAAATGATGTGTGGAAATAATGTATACATATATTGGATTTGTCAAGTATTTTAACATAATTAACATGTAGTGGATTTCCTGCCATCTAGGGGATGGGTAGGGAGTAGGGGGGAAAAAATTTGTAACAGAAAGTTTTGTAAAGGTTAATGTTGAAGAATTATCCATACATACGTTTTGCAAATAAAAAGTATTAATAAAAAAATAAAAATTTTTTTAAAATAAATAAATAAATAAACTGGAGCTCTTTTTACACCCTGTGAGTTCCCCTGCATCATTCATCTGGCCTCTGAGATCAAAGGGCTCATACAAAGTGAGCGCTTAAGAAGGCTGCAACACTCATTTACCTAATTATAAGATATAATGACTACATATTTTCAGATTGAAAATCGGAAAATATTAGATACTAGAACTGTGTTTATTATTTCTACTAACCACTTCCTCTGATTATAGAAATTTGCTACAGAAGGAAAATGCAGGGGGTCTAACAGCACCAAAACCGATCCTTCAGAGCTTCAGCCTGAGGGCTCATAAATTACAGCTAATTTTGCAAATAAAAAGCTTTAATAAAAAATAATAAGTTACAGCTAATAACCAACCATGACCTCATAGACAACTCAGCTCTCAAATGGTGGATTACTAAATAATTCATCATATAATCATTCCTAAACTCAAAACTCAAAACAAGAATAGTTATAATCCCAAGAGATTTCATCTCAAAAAAAAAAAGTTTCACTAGAGGGTAGAGGAATAAATGAGCTTTTCCTTAAAATGATCAGTAGTATCTACTTAAAACCATCAGCAAGCATCATATGTAATGGAGTCAAATTAGAATCATTCCCAATAAGATCAGGAGTGAAACAAGGCTGCCCACTGTCACTATTACTATTTAATATTGTATTAGAAATGTGAGCTTTGGCAGTAAGAGAAGAAAAAGAGATTAAAGGAATTAGAGTAGGTAATGAGGAAACCAAATTATCACTTTTTGCAGATGACATGATGGTATACTTAGAGTAACCTAGAAACTCGACTAAAAAATTACTAGAAACAATTCACAACTTTAGCAAAGTTGCAGGATACAAAATAAATCCACATAAATCATCAGCATTTTTATATATTACCAATAAAGTTCAGCAGCAAGAGATACAAAAAGAAATTCCATTCAAAATAATGGATGATAGTATAAAATATTTGGGAATCTATCTGCCAAGGAAAACTCAGAAACTATACCAACTAAACTACAAAACATTCTCCACACAAATAAAATCAGACCTAGTCAATTGGAAAAACATAAAATGCTCATAGGTAGGCCGAGCAAATATAATAAAAATGACAATACTACCCAAACTAATCTACTTATTTAGTGCCATACCAATCAAAGCCCCAAGAAATTATTTTACAGATCTAGAAAAAATAGTAGCAAAGTTCATTTGGAAGAACAAAAGGTCAAGAGTTTCCAGGGAATTAATGAAAAAAAAGGCTGATGATGATGGACTTGCTGTACCAGATCTAAAGCTATATTATAAAGCAACAGTCATCAAAACCATTTGGTACTGGCTGAGAAATGAGTAGTCGATCAGTGGCATAGGATAGAATCACAGGACAAACTAGGCAATAACTATAGCAAGTTAGTGTTTGATAAACCCAAAGACCCCAGCTTTGGGGATAAGTACTCACTATTTGACAAAAACTACTGGGAAAATTGGAAACTAGTGTGGAAGAAATTAGGGCTTGATCCACATGGAAAATTGGAAACTAGTGTGGAAGAAATTAGGGCTTGATCCACATCTAACACCACATACCAAGATAAGATCCAAATGGGTTCATGATCTGGATATAAAGAGTGATATTATAAGTAAATTAGAGGAATGTAGTATAGTTTACCTCTTAGACCTATGGAGATGGAATAAACTTATGTCCAAAGAAGAACTGGAACTCTTAATTGAACACCAGATAGATAACTTTGACTATATTAAGTTAAAAAGGTTTTGTACAAACAAAACTAATGCAGACAAGATTAGGAGGGAAGCATCAAATTGGGAAATCATCTTTATATTTAAGGGTTCTGATAAAGGCCTCATTTCTAAAATATATAGAGAATTGTCTCATATTTATAAGAATTTAAGCCACTCTCCAATAGATAAATGGTCAAAAGATATGAACAGACAATTTTCAGATGATGAAATTAAAACCATTTCTAGTCACATGAAAAGGTGCTCCAAATCACTATTGATCAGAGAAATGCAAATTAAGACAACTCTGAGATACCACTACACACATGTCAGATTGACTAAAATGACAGGAAAAGATAATGATGAATGTTGGAGGGGATGTGGGAAGGCTGGGACACTGATGCATTGTTGGTGGAACTGTGAATGGATCCAGCCATTCTGGAGAGCAATTTGGAACTATGCTCAAAAAGTTATTGTGCATACCTGTTAAGACCCTCTACTCACCAAAAGGACCACAAACTGGAGATAATTACCATATCCCAGGTCATCAGATGTCTCCAGGGTGGCCTTGTCACTTTTCTTAAAATTCACAGAACTGCCCAGGTCAAACACATGTGAGGCAACAGCAAAGTTTATTGTCAGCTACATTTTCTTCTTTCTTCTCCCTTAGTCCATCCATCCCCCCTTGCGCAGGTATCTTACTTATATACAATTTTTGATGTCAGTACAATCCTGAATTCCTTAACCTTTTTCCTGGCTTGTGATTGGTTCTTAAACAACAGGATTATGTGTGTTAGGAAAAACCTCTTTTTCCAGAATGGCCCTTTTCCCGCCATTCAAGCCTTTTTATTATGCATACCTTTTCTCAGTCCCTGTTTGTTCTTAGTAAAGGTGTCTATCAGTCACGTAGGTACCAACACATACCCTTTGACACAACAGCATCTCTACTGGGCTTGTACCCCAAAGAAATCATAAAGGAAGGAAAGGGCCCCACATGTGCAAGAATATTTGTGGCAGCCCTTTTTGTAGTGGCTAGAAACTGGAAGCTGAATGAATGCCCATCAATTGGAGAATGGCTGAATAAATTATGGTATATGAATATTATGGAATATTATTATTCTGTAAGAAACAACCAGAAGGATGATTTCAGAGAGGCCTGGAGAGACTTGCATGAACTGATGCTGAGTGAAACGAGCAGAACCAGGAGATCATTATACACGGCAACAACAATACTATATGATGATCAATTCTGATGGATGTGACTCTCTTCAACAATGAAATGCTTCAAACAGTTTCAATTGTTCAGTAAAGAAGGCCATATATATCCAGAGAGAGGGACATGAGATATGGACTATAACAACATTTTCATACTCTCGATTGATGTTTGCTTGCATTGTGTTTCCTTTATCTGATTTTTCTTTCTTGTAGATAGATTTTTCTTGCACAACAATAAGTGTGTAAATATGCATACATATATTCGATTTGTCAAGTATTTTAACATAATTAGCATGTAGTAGATATCCTGCCATCTAGGGGAGGGGTGGGGACTAGGGGGGAAAAATTTGTAACAGAAAGCTTTGTAAAGGTTAATGTTGAAGAATTACCCATACCTATGTTTTGCAAATAAAAAAAAAAAAAAAAAAAGCAAGTTTCACTAATCAGGTTTTAGATCCTGCCACAACTAGATGCAGGACTGTCAAGTTGAAATGATGATCTCAGTACTTCAAAAAAAAAAAGATCTTTGATACAGCATCACAAATAACTTTGCCTTAAAACAATCACAGACTTGAAAAAAAAAGCAAATATTCAGTTATTAACACCATATAAACCATTCCTTCAAACAATAGAAGCAATGAATGTTAAAGGAATTTCATTTAACCAGCTGGGGAAGGGCATAGAAAGATGAGGTGAGCCCAAGTGAATGTGCTTGTTTTCTCACTCTCCCACTTCTCCCACCAGGGAGAGCCAGAGCTAAGAAGGAAACACACCCAGTGGGGGAAGGGTGGACTAAGCCTTCACCTTCCCAAACAAGTAACTAGTAATTTTCAATACTAAATTTCAGATTACCAAAATTCCCAATCAAAAACCTCCAGAAAACTAAAGGTGAAGAGACCAGAACCAAGCTTTTTCCAAACCCAGCAAGTTCAAACACCAGGGGAATAGGCCTCAGTGCAGGGGCTGAGTCTATCTCCCCTGTCGGTTCAACCCCACTTTAAGAGTCCCTGACACAAGCAGGGAGAAGGCATTGAAAGAAATCAATGTAATTCTATGGTCCTACCCTGTGGACAGGTCGTCTGGTCTAAAATCCAAGTTATATCAAATTTACAGACAGAATCCAGAGTCCCCTAAGAAGAGCTTTGGAACTCTGGGGGTTTGGGAGACATAAGGCCGATCTAAGAGAGAAACTGAGGCTGCCTCCAGAGCATGGGGTAGAGCTTTTGGGGGTAGCCTACCACTCTTGGAAGAGACTGGACTGAACTTAAGTCCACACACAGCAGCTCTGGCCATTCACAGTCCCCTCTAAAGAGAGAAGCTTGAAAGCTTAAGAAAAATTCAAATTAGTTTGCATCAAGATGTCTGAGAGGTAAACAGAGGCTTATAAGGGAGACACCAAACAAGAGCTTTTACATTCTAAAATGATCATTTCTTTTACTTTGTAATTCAGTTGATAGAAATATAGAAGACAAAACATATTCATACTTACACAAACACAAATTACTTTTAAATTCCTTTTCTTTCTGTCTAGCAGTTTTTCTTTCCCTACTTCCTGGAAAAGAACCTCTACCCTAAAGTTTCTTGTAAATATCTCGTCGATCCTTCTTGTACTCTAGTGATCCCAGAACATTAATATTTACTCAACTCTAGATATCCTGACATCCCATCTCTTCCAGTTCTGTATGAGAGGTATATCCCAGGAGTTCCCACTCTTTGGTGCCATTAAATTCCCCATCTTAGCAATCTATCCTCAGACTCCGTAAGATGGCCCCAGACACAAAAGGAAATACCAGATGGTCTGTGTTCTTTGGTTTGTGCACGGAGTTGCCTGGCTGCTGCAGAATTTACTCTACTTTCTTTCCTGATTTCCTGTATTCATC